>BMAV01009571.1:152398-189640 GCA_019973955.1 Trichonephila inaurata madagascariensis | reverse complement strand
CCAAAGCTTCAATATCCAAAGTTCCTCGAAACCTCCCCATTGGCTAACTCTCTTCGAAGCCACGCCTCCTGCTTGTCAGCCAAGTGCCCAACACCAGCCTCTCACGGTACCAAATAGAGGACTGAGGGTTGCTGAAGCAGCTCGGATTCCTCATTCCTCCCCATCAGGAGTCTCAGGAAATGTCTGCGGGCATACGGGTTACTTCCTCACAATCACCGTCAAGTTAACTCATTTTTAAGTCCCGATTGCCTCTTCTTCGACTGCTCGAGTTATAGTCTCCGATTGGCTAGATTTTCTCCGCTCGCTGCTGATTGCCTTGGTGTGAATGCGGAATGTGAATGTGCACAGGTCGAAAATTAATACAGCACACACTACGCTATGTTGAATTATTAATTGCTTAATTTTCGAATTCTTTGAAATGGTTTTAGATAATGCTAATTTTCATAAGAACAAAGATATGCAGGAGTTTTTAAGAAAAGCTGGCTTTTTCCTAAAATATTTACCAGCATATTGTCCTGATTTAAATCCAATTGAGCATAAATGGGCTCAAGCAAAATCTATTCGTAGAGAGAAAATACCGGTGTGATATAGATCTCTGTAAAGACTTTTGTCCATAACCTTGTTATGTAGGATTAGCTATAATCAGGGACGTCTTAAGGCAAGGGCCATCTGGGCGCAAGGTCTCAGCCGCAATGGGGGCCTCAGCTTGTTCTCGACAGCCTTAAGATCATAATTAGAATAATTTAAAAGGTCAAATGTGTTATTTCCTGTTGTACTCTCCTAAAAACTGGGAATATCGGACGATATAGCTTCTGACTACATGTGATGACCGTCGTCCACGTACTGGCCTAGACTTACTAACATACATATCATTATTCACATCCAGTCAAAAGGCGGCAGTAGATCGAGCTGGTATGTGCGATTGTAAATCATGCACATTTGTTTCGGGTTATCATTTGTACGAGTATTTGACAATATATGCTATGTGCTGTTTATTTTTAAGGGTCATAGGTGGGGCCTACTTTTGAGTAGGGGCCCAGGGCCTCAAAAAGTCTTAAGACGTCCCTGGCTATAATGCTGAGGTTAATGTTGGACGTGGTAGCCTAGTAGTCAAGATAACGGACTCATGGCTACCGTATCATGAGTTCGAGCCCAACCCTACTGAAGACCCACCATGTAGGGGCAATGCACATTTTATCTTTTGAGAGCTCAAACGTCCTCTCGTTGGTGTGATGCGATAGTTACGAGATGGGGTGCCAGCTCAGGTGTTGTCCTCGTCACTTGATCCTGGTTCAAAATTACGAGGTCCGTAGGCAAAAGCCCTCGTGTAGCTGAACAGTGTGACGTTAATATTCACTCACTCACGCTAAGATTACTGTTGCTGGTACTCAAAGTATTCGTATGATTCAAATAACGGGAATTAATGATTACGTATCTACATTTGAGAATTTTAAAATGTTAATGGCATCATAACGTTCAAAATGTCAGGCTTTATGTAAACTGATAAAGGGGATAATAGCCTTTGTGTGTTGCTCCCGATCCTACAAAAATAACTGTAACTGTAAACTGATAAACATGCTGCACGGATGCTACAGAGTCCTATCAAAAAATTATTAAAGGTTTTTAAAAGATGATGTTTTAGATAATTATACTTTATGCTAATATTGAAAAAAAAAAAAGTAAAACAATGCAGATAGCGCTGCTTCAAACCGTAAAAAACCTAAAAGTAGTACCCATGAAGAACAACAAATGCCTTCTATCTACTGCTGAATCTGGTACTCAAGCAATACAAAATGAGATTGTGGATACAAAAGTAGAACCTCAAACTCCACCAGCTATTGCTACAGCACTTCAGTGTCCAAATTTATGTGCTTCTCCTATAAAAAATATTTCTGCAATTCAAATAGACACTTCTAGTTTTACTGAGTTTGTAAACAAATATAGTTTTATTGACGAAACTAAGCTTGTCAAAGATTTTATAGAGTAGTGTAAAATCGGCATTACTTACATGTCCAAGTAGATTTGATAAATCTACTAAGATGGGTATGATTAAAACATTCCTAGAGAAATTGAAGTAATTTAAAACGGAACCCCAAAAACTTTAGATACTAGAAAAAATTATAAATTGTTTACAGAATTAACCTAATGAGAATCTCCATAAACTAAGAATTTATCCAAGACCATCTAGGAAAATACCCTGTGATGTCTGTGAGTTTTAAAGATGTTTATGGTGCTATGATATGATATATTATGTGGGGTTAAATTTGCAATTAGCAAAACTTTTAAAAAGCATAAATACATATATAAATCCAACCATAAATCCTGCTTAGTAAAAGATAGGAGACCATTGTGTCGAATTCATAGCAAAAATATCAATACTGATGGAAAAGGTATAGTATTTTTAGAGAAAATTGTACATACCAAAATATTCTACTTTCTGATAATACAAACAAATTTAAACTATTCTATAAAATTGATGAAGTAAATAAGACAGAGATTGAAGACAGTCTACAATTCCTTTCTGAAGTATTGCATACTCATTTTAATAAAAAAGTATATGTGTTAATAGATGAGTATGATGCACCAATTCATGCTATAATGGGAAGAGGTTCTAAAGGTGATATATTAAGTGTTAGCAATTCTATGAATGTAATATTAGGGGCAGTATTAAAAGATAATGATGCTTATCTTGAACTAGGTTTAATGACTGGCATATCAGTTATAGCTGGAAATGCATTTTCATCTAAGTTAAACAATGTAATTGTACATCGATTCTTAGATAGCCACCGATAAGCAAAACATTATGGCTTTACTGGTTCTGAAATCCCATATCTATTTAATACAGATTGAATTGCCCCCACTTAAGTATTTCACAAGCAAAATCAATCATACAGGGGGATATTACTAATTATTATAATGGTTATGTAGTGATAAACCAAAACTTGCAAATCTATAACCTAAGGTCTGTAATGAACTATTTAAAACAAAAAGGAATAATGAATTATTGGTGTGAAAATGGTCTACTCGAATACATGAAAGATTTATTTCATTATAGAAATGTTAAATCTAAACTTAATCTGTTAAAAAGTGATCAAGGTATACAATTTAAATTCAATAATAAACCCTCAATACAAGATATACAAAATCTACAAAGGTTGGTTAGTTATAATGACAAACACATTGAAAATTCGCATACTAATTTATTTTTTCCATACATTTTTGAGCATGGTTATTTAACTCCTATGAAGTAAAATGCACTAACTTTTATTCCTAATTATAAGGTTCATAATAAAGAGATAGAACAAGAATTTGTAAGCAATGCAATAGATTACTGTATATAGATATTTATAAACTGAATTATTATGATGTATGCTACACAGTGAAAGCATTAAGATCTTTTGTCAAGAATTATAATAATACTTTATCGGACAAAATAGATTTTTTTAAATCTTCAATACAAAAGTTGTGTCAACCACTTGAGTTTTCCAAAATGACACTGTGCTGGAAGATGGTGCTCTTTCAAATGAAGCTTTATTCCATACCTTAATCGGTTGGATAATGATTCATCCAAATGTTAAAAAAGTTTGGCAGTGAAGTTCAGTCACACACTGATCCAGAATCAGGAAGAGTACATCTAGTAGCAAGTTATCAAGAACTAGGGATCATAATTGAATTAAAGTTTAATTAAGATGCAGAGATGGCATTACAGCAAATAAAAAACAAGCATTGTAATGCTATATTCCATCAATTCAATAACATTAAATTTTTTTTAAATATCGGTATCAATCTGGGTAGCAATAAAAAAAGTTACAATTAAGCATGAATTACTGATTGATGCTGTACAACAGAGTGATAACTGAAAAATCTTATCTGTTCAGTATATTTGAATGCATGGAGCAGGAAGAAACAAAAGGATTTGTATTCAAAAAAATGTTTGTAAAATCTTGATTTGAATACTAATGTATTTCAATTGCCATCAGATGTTATTTGTCATTGATCTCAACATTTTAATTTTAAAAGTTTTTGAAAAAAATATACATGCATTTTTTTTTTCTATTTGAATGTTATGTGATATTAGTAGTTTATTACAAAAATTAGAGCTTATTAACTTTTTTTTTTTATTTCCTGGACCATTTTTTACAGTGAAGTAAAAGTCATGAATTGACTCTCTTATTACTGACCTATTTATGTAAAGGACGTCAATTAATTACAGTTAAAACTAGTGTAATATTATGAGCATATTTTTTAAATAAATTAAATGTATGTGTAATAAAATATGAATACTTGTTAATATCTTAAGTTGTAATAAAAGTACAGTAATCGCTTTATTTCAATGAATTCACCAGCATAATTCATTTTACAATTGTAGCATTTTGTCTGCAATTGTTTAATCAAGGCAGTAAGGTAACAAGAGTTCTTTGAAATCAATAAATCGTAGCATTAACTATTCAAAAAATGATATGCAAAGTCAAATTTAAAGTTATTTAAATATAAAAAAGGGAGAAAACTAATAATATTGCACCTAATTATGTATTATGAAAGAATTCATAGTCTGTATAATTTTAAAAATGCGGATGATTCACAGTGAAAATCGGCTCATACCAACAAGTTCCAAGATGTTCTAATCAGTGATTATAATTACAAAAGATTCATTTTGTTGAAGTTATTTCAAAAGTAGTGTTAAACTGCAAAAAAAAAAATAAAGTAGGTATGGTTATGTTACCTGGATAAGTCTTTTACCCCTTTCTAAGAGTTGAATATGCATTTAAAAATACAGAAGAATACGTGTCTTTATTTTAAAGGCTTTTCATGATTCTATTTACGCCTGGATTTGGCAGAGTTAGCTTTAGCATTACTTAACAGAATGATGTCATATTATCCAAAAAATGGGTGATTGTTAATATTTAAAGAATATATTACTTTAGTCTAAAACATTCTTTATTTTTCTTTGTCTTTTAAAAAGCATGAATTGAATATATTTTTTAAACTACATTAAATGCATATTTTTCAAAATGTGCAATCTTTTTAATACTTTTTTTAGAGACAACACAATTTACACTGTAAAATAACTGTTTCAAAATATTCATTATTTTTAAAATTTTGATAAAATACAAGCTTTATATTTTATTTTGTTTTGATGTTTAACTTGTGAAAATCTTTTGTTTGATGTGGCTGTATACAAGTAAGTATAAATTAAAGAATTTGGGCCTTTTTTTATTATATTCATTAATTATTCATTAAACTTTTTCTTTTTATCTTCTGGTTTTTTCTAGTTTTTCATTTTTTTAGCAGCCTTGAAACATGGCTTTTTAATGCAGTTTTCTTTTTGCATATTTTTCTACTTCTTTGTATTTATAATTTAAATATCACATGCCACCAAAATGTGTCATTTATATAATTTTTAATCAAATTACATTTTTTTTTGTATTTTTACGTGTGTTTGTGTATATGGTAAAGAAATTCTGATTTATATGTTAAAGAATATCTAAAATATTTTTCAGTTGTGTGTGTGCCTGTATGTATGTATGTTATGTTTTGGTATACTCATCAGTATTTTTGCACTGTAAAAATATTGTGCATATGTGTTATGTCAATAAAATAAGCATTTTCTTTTTTTTTTATGATCTCTGATAATGAAAGATATTGAAGGCTGTCTTCGGCTAACGTTAAAGAATAGGACCCAAATTCGGAATATTTTTTCAGATATAAAAGTACTCAAACATTGATATTATATTCTGACTCCACTATCCTGTAGAGAATCGCTTATTTTATGGTATTACTCATTTTCATCCTAGTTGACACATTTTTTCTTTTATAATATAAAATGTGTTTCGCAATTTTTCTCCTGTACCCTAATATTAAATAAGCTATTCCTTTACATTTTAAAGTAAAAACTAATTATTTATGAAATATTTTGAAATTTTTAAAACATTATATTATAAACAACTACATGAGTTAAAATGTCACAAATTTTTATAAAAATTGAGTCACATTTTTTTTTCTTTTTGAAAATGTACTCTGTATTAAGCTCACACTCTCATACGTATGGCGAAAACAGCCTTAAAGGAATATTAAAATGTAAAATCTTCTGAAAATATCATTTTCTTTCAATAATTTTTAATATTAAATTTCTTTGTATGCAACTCATTAATATATAAGTTCAAATAAATAATGAAGCATTATTATTTGTATTTGCATTTTATTATTTTATAGTTATTGTATATGTTGATTAACTTCCAAGGAACTGAAATTGAAATCAACTTAAGAAAAACATATTTATCACACATGGTCAGGAGGACTAAAAATAAATTGAAATTTACAGATTTTATCATAAAGTTAAAAATATTAATTTGTTGAAGTATAATTCTTCACTTAGATTTTTAAATAAAAATTACAAAAAAAATTATCCTAAAATTAAATCCATTTGAATCAAAGATCCAGTCATTTAAAAAAATGCAGTAAGTATTTGTTTGAAAAGTAATTATTTTCACATGTTAATAAATGTTTAATATGTTGTCAATGAATACAAATTTAAATAATTGTAAGTATCAGGAACATTATATAAACGATGAATTGAAATAACCTTAAAAAATTTGTCTCATTCTTTTAAGCAATGAATTTATACAATAATTTAAAATTTAATCACTCTGTTTTTATATATATTTAACCCTTAAATGCATATTGTTGCCAATTATCTACATTCCATTTCCACTTAATTTTATTGAGAAACCCAAGTGTGTGTGTGTTTCCGAACTCATTATGCAATAAATTGTGACAATAAACCATAGACAATAAATCATGTAAAAGAAAAAAGACATTGCTTTTGGCATGGAAGTTATATATATATATATTGACATTTGAATGTGGTGGATAATTAAGTTCAGGGCATTACTTGGAGAGGTTTTTCTATTTTTGAGTTTCCTATAAAGGAAGGATTTATCTAATTGAAAATAAAAATTACTTCTTATCTGTTATCAGGTAAGCTATCAATGTCAGGTAAGCTGCTGGATTTAAAAATTTTATTGGATATATGCAAAATTTTTGGGAAATACAGTTTGTTACAAAATGTCTACATACAACTTCATTTGATATAAATACTCAATAAAATTATCTAGATTTTTTTTTATTTTGTATGTAACCTATTAACTACATTCCTATAAAAAATGTTTTAAAATTCAGAACAAAAAATCGTGCATTTAAGGAGAAAAGTATTAGATACCAATTTGGATGTTTTCCATATAATTTGGCTGTAGTTAAGAATTAATCCTTTTTAAAGCATTAGTTCATCCTTAATTCATCTTATTTTTAAAATTTTTTTAATCCAAAATTAAACTATTTAGAAAAATTGCTGATTTATTAAGTATAATAGAATATTAAGTCTGCTTTATAAATTATATCAAGCATTTAATTCTGCATATAAAAATTCCCACGTTTAAAAAAATATAGTCAAGTGAATTTGTAACTTATAGTCAAGACACACTTTCTTTTGAAGGGAACAAGTTTGTCATGATAAGAAAATTGTAATGTTGCATTATTATTTTCTTTGTCATGTCAAAGAAAATAATAATGCAATTCTCACAAATTAGTGAACATAAAATAAGTCATCTCTTCAAAGTTATTTCAATGATAATTGATTTATTAAACTAAGTAATTTCAATGGTTTGTGTATAACTAATGTGTGTGTGGGTTGCAGTTTAACATACTCCAAACTACATAAATATTTCTTATTGAGCATTTTTTTAGCTTCAGATTGTTTTCTTACAAAATATTAAAGAATGTTTTAATTTAATGTTGGAGTATTTTTATTCGATATTTTTGATTTATTGTCATCAAAACAGTTTATTTTTGCATTTTTTAATTCTTATATTTCATTTCTATTAACAGACTGCTGCTATGTGGTTTCATTGGAAACATCTGTACAAGACAATTATTTGGATGTACAGGAAAAGCATACAAGGGTATTTTCTTGTAATATTTGTCACAGACAGTTTAATCGGAAATTTAATTTAAAAATACATCAGCGTACCCATACTGGGGAAAGGCCATTTACATGTGAACTTTGTTCTATTCGATTCATCACTCGATCTAATTGGAAAGTTCATTGTCGGAGATGGCATTCTAACAATGTATCATAAAAGGCTTGTATTATAATATATTCATACATTTTAAATCAAGATTGTGTACTTAGTTTCCATAATTTATGAAATTAAAAGCTGTGACTATTTTTGGTTTTGTTTAGTTTAGGAATGGTTAGAGAGTTACAATACATTCTTTAATGAAAGAATCAATGAAAAATTATCATGTCTTAAATTTTTAAGAAAAGGATTTTTTTTTATTAGAGATAAAATAATATGTGACTATATTGTCTCAAAGATTATGTCAAGAGTTGTGATGAAATTCCGGTTTATAAAAATAAATCTTAAATAGAATAATACTGGTAATCACATTTTAAAAATGAGTTTTTTTTCATGTGGTAGGAAGGAACAAGACACTATCCTCATTGTTTAACAATTGTTCAGAATCTTGAGTTCTGTCATCACTAATCCATTATAATAATTAAGCGTCATATTAATCTAACTACTGCTTTTATTAAAGTTCCAGATTTTTAGTTAGGTTTGCAGTAGGCTGATGGTGAAGAAAGTATGGAGGATATTGCAAATTAAATGTTTCTTAGTTTCATATAATTCTGCAGAGTGCCTTATCTTGTGTGATTAGGACTTTACTGCAATGAACTATATAAAAGTACTATTAAATTTCAAGGTTCCATTATAAAATGGTATGGAAGAACTGTAAGATATTAGCTTAGATGTACTTTTGGACACTCGGATGAAGCCAAAATTTTCGTGCAAAACCTTTAATGTTAATTAAAAAATAGTTTGATTGCCTTTTGTTTTATATGTTTTTAACTTAAAACAATATTCTAGAGAAATGTAACTCTTCAGATTGAATTCTAGAAGTCAAAGATCGGAGTACTTGGAATTAATACAGATTTTTTAATTCTTGTAAGCTTTTTAGATGGTGACAAAAATATCTATAGTTCCTTTTATTATATTACTACTTTTATAGTTTTTCTTTTTCACATATTTCTGAGTGCATGAAAATAGCTTAAATGTTTTATATTGATGAAGAATGTATGAAATTATGTCAAATCTTCTCAAATATCTTGGTTTTATTACTCTTTGTTTTTACTGTGAATTATTGAAAATGATTCTAATTTTGTCCTTAATTTAAATTTTTTGTAAAATTCTGTAGATTTTTTAAAATTGATGTGTTATATGTAAAAGTAGAACTCATAAAGAGTAGAAAATCATAATAAAATTTTTTGTGTCTAAGACCCCCAGGTATATATTCTTACATTATTCTAAATGTATACTTGATCATTGTAATTATGTTAATTTTTCATTAGGTGAGTTAAATTTTTTGTTTTCATTTATTTATTGTTATTTGTGTGGATTACAGCATGACACTTAAACGTTTCATTTTAGGTGTAATATAATTAAGAAAAAAATAAGTTAATTTATTTTTTATTATGAAAGCCATGCTTGTTAAAGATTTTAGATAAAAAGTACCAAATCAATTTTTTTCTGGCTTCTTTACTTAATTTTTTTTTCTACAACTTCCAACTTTTGTTAATGGTGAAATATTTCATATTTTCTTGCCAGTATATCATGGTTTACCCCCTTCATTTAGATAAACATTGAAAAATTATTTTTAATGTATTTGAACTTATTTTGTTTATTTGGAAAGAGTTTACAGCAAGTTTTTAAAATTTGGAATTTTGTTAACAAATATTGAAGTATGATAAAAAGAAAAAAGATAATTATACTAATTTCTTACCTCTAGTAAAATTTGTTATGTTGCTTTTTGTAAAATATCAACATATTGTAAATAATGTAAACATTTTTCTATAATCACTTGAATTTTTTTTTTTTTTTTTTTTGTAAAATACTTAAATATCCTAGATATTCATTAAAATTTTATTTATTTATTATTATTTTGATTCCTTAGTAACTGAAATATGCTGATTTTTACGTGTTTATATATATTTTTTTTATTATGGATTAACATACTTATGAATTGATTTGAAAAATGCTTGCAATTTTTTTTCTGAAGTTTATATATTTTCATTTTATTTTATTTCATCTTGTAAAGTAACATGATTTTCATACATATTTAAGAAAGTTTTTTACAGATTTTTTTTAATTACAAAAGAATGCTGTTGAAATTTGTTAACTATGCTAATTTTTTGTGAGTTTTGGGAAAGTTGTATTTGATTTCTTTTTAAGATTTTATTTGTGTGATTAAATTTGAATTAGTTGCATGACATCATATATATATTTCCAATCCATTTTTTCTATTTTTTTTGCTAAGTTTTCTAATACAGTATTTTGTTATATATTTTATTTATTGATTTTCAGAAAGTTTTGTATTTTATTAATGCAATTTTTAATTTAGTGAAAACTGTTTTATATATGTTTCACTCAGTAAAAATATTTTTTATGTGAATTACATAATTTTTTTTGTTTGTTTATATATAAGGTTTATATATATATTCTGTTTTATTTCACTAAGAAGTTACAATAATTTGATTATTTTTGTGTATATTTTGTTATAGTAAATATGAGTGTTATTGTAGAGCTAGTTTTATTTTTAAAAAAAGCACAATTGAAACTTTTTTTATATTAATGCAAATATTGTTTTTTTTTAGGTTGATTGTTTTGCTGTAAAGGAATTTTAATATTTTTATAATATTACATTAAGAAACTCTTAATTATGAGCTTGTTTTTAGAAATGCTTATCAATAAATTGTTAAATGCACTAAAAACAATCCTAAAAAAACTCTTCATAAAATTCTATGATAACTAAATATATAAAAAAATTAAAACATTATTAACAATACTTGTATATCAAGTCAATGATTCTCTTTAGCATTGTAGCAAGTTAAACTTTTCTCACTGAGATCTGAAATATCAAATGAAGACTAAAAGTAAAATAAGCAGTAGTTTATTAATATTGTGATTGGGCCAAAAAAAAAAATTGTTTTTTTTTTTGTAAAGTTGCCTTAATAAATAATATTAAAAATTCAAAATTTGATCTAAAAACTATACATTTCCTTAATTTGAAAACTATAATTAAAAACTCTTCACACACATAGATAAGCAATATTTTCAATAAGGCATCAATTGAAAATTGTCATCAAAATCAAAGACTACTGATAATTTACGTTAGTTTAGAGGATTATTATGAGTAAACTGATATTTTATCACAAAGAAAGGATTACTGTATTCTAGTATTTATATTATAGAGTGTTATATAATTTTGTTTAATTGATGATAGTTGTTATTAAACCACACATTAAACTTATTTCATTTTAAAAAGATGATAAAATTAAACAGGGCCATAACTTATATATTTTTTATAATGAAATTGCTGACAATTTTTATATATTGAATCCCATTAAACTTATTTGAATGGAAAAAGTAAACAAGGGACGTAATTTTTTTTAATGACCCATTTTTGATATATGTTATTTATCATGTTTTCATTGAGCAAAAGACCAGGATAATTTTTAAACTTAAATATATAGATGTAAGGATAAATAAATTTTGATATTGTTTAACTGAAAGTTGGATTTCATTCATTTGGGATTATTCCTTTAAAATTTCAAAAATAGAAATTATAATGTTAGTTAATAAATTATTAAAAGCAACTGCATTTTGATTTGAGATTTATGAGCGATAATAATTTCCACTTGAAAATTTTCGCTACTTTTTTCTTTCAAATATGTTAATTTCACTAAAATGCAGCCCTACCTAAAGCTACCAATAATTATATATATTCATTGTATTAAAGCTTTTTCTTTTTTATTTCTGGACAGTTTCTTAGCACTTACAAAAAGTTTACATCTTTTACATTTTCTTCATTTTTAAATTTTGTTGTTTTAAATATTCATACTTATTTAAAAGCAAGTATTTTTTATATTTAAATTTAAGATGATGCATGCTGTATAATTTTTTTTATCTTATTTAAATTATTTAATCTAAAAATTTTAGTTAAAAAAAGGTAGTAAAATGACCTACTTTTAAAATTTGGTATTACTTAACTACTGAAAAATCAGATGTTGCTGGGATGTATTAATTCTTGAGAAAAGTACCTTTTGATCATAGGTATTTAGATCTTAGTTTATAAACATTACTAAATTTTAATATGATTTCTCTGTCATAAAAATTTTAGAAATTCAATCAGTATAAAACTCAACTGAAAAAAAATTACACATTTAAGTAAATTAATGTCTCTTAATACAAGAATAATGATGTACAAAGTATTTTCTGTGTTTCTCGCATTTATCTTTATTGTTTTACTTTTACTTATTTGTTTCATAAGAACACAATGCATTTTCAAAGAATTTTTTTTTGATTCTTTTTTTGTAGCTTAATTTTTTAATAGTAAAATTTTCCTTCTCTTTTTCACAATTTTAAAAATTATTTTACTCAATCCTTTTTGTCTATTTCTCGATTGGATTTTTTTTTTGTACAAAAATTTAATTTTAAATTGAACGTCATGCAGTAACTTTCAAAGTTATTATGGAATATTCTAATCAATTCAAGGTATTTTGGAACCTTGAATCTTTTTATGTCATGTTTCTTGATTCCAACCTTCAATAAATTCAAGATTTACTTTGCAAAAAGTAAAAGAAAATGTCATTTTTTTATGTAATACTTTATTCCATAAATGCATTAGTATGTTAATTATAAAAAGTGTGTGTGTGTGTTTTTTTTTAATTTCACAAATTTTGTCTATTTTAAGTTATCAAATGTATGGTCTTTTTTTTTTTTTGCTTTTTCATACAAATACTGTTAAAATTTTATGGAAAGTTTTGATGTATAGAATAGAAATTTTTTTGTTTCTTTTAGTTATGTATTTTTTAGGTTATTATTTTTTTTAATTAACAATCTTTCATTTATTTGAGTAAACCTAGATTATTTTTGTTATTAATTTATTTATTATTATAATTTTTTGTATTTTTTTTTATATTTTCATGGATTTTTTTTTTTTGAATTTATTAAATAACCTGGTTTATTTTTAACATGATTTTATTTTAATTTCTCTTGCAGATTACTTTGGTATTATTCCCAGTAGAAGATCCACTGCCCCTAAAACTCATTTTTGTGAATATTGTCCATACAAAACATTGTACAGGTCCCATTGGAAACGTCACCAACTAGTACACACACAAGAAAGACCACATGTTTGCTCTGTTTGCCAGAAAAGTTTCAACCACAAAGTATCTTTAATATGCCATTCTAGGTTACACACAGGCGAAAAACCTTTTGTATGTGATATTTGCCAGTCTCGTTTTACTTCTAGATCAAGCTGGAAGCTACACATGGCAAAACATGTTTAAAAATATTTAAGATTTTGTTGTGATAATTATTTAAATTTGAATATATTGAGATTTATTTTAATCTATATTCTATCCTATTTTAAATTTTTACTGGTAATTTTTTTTTTTTTATTTTGCATTCATATTTTTTTATATCAAAATGTATATAAAGGTTGGTTTTTAAAAATAAGACATAAAGTATACTTCTGGTAGAAGTTGTATAAAAGGACTATATATTTTCTAATGGTTTTTCTGCTAATTAAATTTTAAACTTGAGATGTTCCAAATCAAACTTTATATATGTATAATGTTTAATCCTGTTGAAAATTTTGAAATAATTAATTAAACTTTTTATTTTAGTTCAATGCATGCTTCTTCCTTTTTTTATGCTTATGAAATAAAAGCAGTTCGTATTTGCATGCATGATTTAATGTTAGTAAAGCATTTTGATGTTTGTTTTTTTTTCGGCATTTTCTTATGCAGTACTTAATTGTAATCTTATGATTCTCTTCCATCTATTTATTTCAATTTAAACTCATGTTAAATTATTCAGTTAACCATTAAACTGTGTTTTCATTCCATCATTGACTTTGTGATTGTACGTACAATTAAAATCTTTTGTGGTAAGATTTAGTTTGTATTTGGCATCAATTGTACATTTTGTGAAAGTTATGCTGTAGAATTATTTTACTGTTATCTGTGTTCAAAAGAATGAATTAAAAAATGTACATTCAGAAAAATACAGAATACATCTCTATGAATAGTTAAAATCTTTTATTTATTATTTGTTAATTTTTTTGGAACAAAATCAAAGTTTATGGCCAATATCTTAGTTTTTATAGTTTGTCAAGATTATATTTTAATATGATATGATCAATCATATTTGAACTTTTAAAAAAAATTCTTTTGCTTAGATTCATGAGGGCATCTTTGTTTGGATTCACAACAGTTATTTTAATTATTTATTCAATGTATTTTAATACATTAACATTATTATTATTGTTATAATTTTTCTTTCCTCTTCAAAATATATCAAGTTTATTAAAAGATTTTAATCAGAAAAGAAAAAATTATATTTACTCTCTATTTTTAGTATTTCCCATCAAAGTAAAATGTGTGTATATATTTCTAACTATATATGAGTGTGACATTGAGAATGTAACACCAAGAAGTGGCCAGAAAGTGAAGAAACTTTTTTTTTGACTAAGACAGATAGCAATGATCAATAAGTGATGTTTATTTTGAAATGATACTCATAATTCAGAATGAAAACAATTTAAACTACATAGGCTGTAGAACCTTGGCAGGCGGCAATACACAAAGCAATATGTCTGTGTACAGAGTTGATGATATTATGGTGTCCTGAGGAATAGTTCTTGGTTCTCTATTAATCCCTTCCTTTTTGCTCCTGTCAAAATCACAGAGTGAAATTTCTCCCTGTATTTCTCGCTCCCGTGATATTTCCGGGCTGGAGTGTTCAAAAGTTACACTCTAAAAAGATTTAAGCTATCTATTTCTTTCCTCTGAATCATGTTTATTTCTCACCAGATGGCAGTTCCAGATTATTAGTAATGTGTTTAGCAATAGTTATTTTATTTTAAATTAGATGTTAGCACAATCAAACATATGTATTAGCAGTATTTTTTTGTAACCTTAGCTCAGTTATTTAGTTCCTCTCTTTTTGAAAACATGAGTTGCATTCTGGGATAACATATATACTAATATTGCATGCAGTATGGAATTAGTGAGGAAGGGAATCGGATTTTACTTTAAGGGTAAATGGATCTGAGAGTGATTCTGAAATAACTGATTATTTTGAAAGTTTGGTTAGTGAATCTGAGAGCAATGATGATGGATCTATATTGTTACCTGTGATATAGGCCTTTGCATCTCATTCTTTGAAATATATCTTGCAAGAAAAAAATTACTAATGTGTGTTTACATCATGCATAAGTGTAATAAAATTCTCCTTTAATCTTTAAATTTTTTTTTTTTAAACTTTTTCTCTTTGCCAGAAAACCGACATTCAGTCATAATTACTCTAAATGTTGGCTTTTCGTAAAAAATTAATTTTTTGTATTTCATGCTAAAAATTTATCCAAATTTCCTAAATACATATATTGTACATACACCTAGTTTTATATAATTTTCTTGAATAAACAAAATAGGCACTTTTATGACTGTTTTCTTCAAAATTATGCGACAATTAAGTGGTTAAAAATTTGGGTGCTATCCTGGCATTTGACACCTCTCCCTCAATGATAGGGAAGTGTCACTAGCTGCAGTGCATTATCCACTTATTGTTAGACCGTTATGGTGCCCTGAATATATACCAAATGTGACTTATTGTTGTATGTGACAACATCCTAAATTTTGATGATGGAATGCTGTGGAGCAGAGGCTCTTAAACTGTGGTCTGGGGGTCCCTAGGGGCCCACAAAAGTCCCTCATTTAATGTTAAGAGTTCCCTCTTTTATAGACTGAAATACCTTATGGAAAAATTGAGAAATGTGCCGTCCTAGACCACAGATCACTAAATTATGCCAATGAAAATACTCTACTAGAGCATGTATTTCAATATTTATTCAGTTTTTTTTATTAATTGCAACTACGTAGCCAAATATTACACCAGATATAACAACACGTATAAAAAACACAGTACCATATTTTCCATTAAAATTTTTAATTAGTATGTTAAGTACATTTTTTATTTGAAATAAGTATTTTGTGTAATGTGTTTAATTAGACATAGACTGTTTTCTGAAAAGAAAAGTTAAAAAATATGTATAAGTGACAGAGGAAGTTTTAAGATTATTGAGAGGAACCTTTAAACTGCTCAGCCATGTGTTGGGAGTCAGGAAAGGTAGTTCAAACTTGGAGGTTCATGATATCCAGCTGATGCATAAAGGAGGGAGGCACTGCGATCAAAAGTTTAAAAACCACTGCTGTGGAGTATTTTACAGGCCAAACCACTGAATAAGACCAAATTAGACCTTTTACTACATCAGTATCACAGTTGAATGGAGTGACTATCATGGGACAAACAGAAGCAGTTTTCTGTGTACACAACCCTGTACTATTCCATATTTTTGTCATTCTAATCATTGTAAACTGAGTTATCTGTGCTGTGGTGGCAAGGACAGAGTCTTCTTAATGCACATTATGAATGCACAGACACTAGTAACCAGTCAACAGGTAAGGGCTGTGATTGATATGAGAATATCAAGCATTTCATGTACATGCAAAATCGCTGCAGAATTTGCTTGTGGGGCTTCAACTGCTCGTGAATGCACGTGTTGATCCATGCATGCTGATATCTTTCTTTTGACATATGAACTAACTTGTCCTCAGTCTAATGACCATATTCTTCTTAAAATTGTTCTGTCTGCTGGAAGTGCATATTGTAGTGGTAACCTGTTAATCTTTTCCAATACACATATACTCTAAAGCAGCGGTTCTTAAACTTTCGATCGTCCTGACCCCCCTCTATGTATCAGCCTGACATTGCAGACCCCCAATATTTTAAACACCCCTCCCTAACTCCCAACACATGGCTGAGTGATTTCAAGGTTCCTCAATAGTCATAAGACTGCCTCTGCTATTTATACAGACTAACACTTTTTTTTCCTTTAAGAAAGCAGTAAACATATATATGTATATAAAAATATTATAAAATACTTAGTTTCAAATAAATAAATAATACACAGGCACAATTCGACTAGAAAATCGAGATGGATGCGTGCACCTATTCGTGCACTATGTGAATTCAGTTCTTAATCTTTGCACATGTGTTTCTACTATATATATATTTTTTGAAAATATTGCATTTTAGTAATGGCTATGTACTTGTAAACAATAAAAAAAACTAAATATTCTTAATGGAAATGCATGTTCTAGTAAATATTTTTATTTTGGACAATTTAATGATCTAGTCTAGGATGATACATCTTTCAATTTTTTTCCCCGAAGTCTTTCAGAGTCTGTAAAAGAGGGAAATCTTAATATTAAATGAGAGACATTCGCAGACCACAGTTTAAGAACCCCTACTCTAAAGCAAGAGAAAAGTTTCCAGTATGATTTACATGGGAGAAATAGCATCATGAATATTGCCCATTCTGCAGGTTCTTTTTTATCCTACTCAACATGTGTCACAGAGCTATGTATTTCACATCAGTTGTACTCGTTCATTTACCTAAATTTTGCATAATTTTCTGACTACTCCTTAGTGTTGCATTCTTAATGTAATATAGTATATGAAAGGGGATTTTTCATGTAAAGTTTTCATTTTATTTTATACATTTCATGTCAAGTTATGCATTTTTAATTATTGAAATGTGTAATTTTTAAGGAGTTTATCATTTATTATATTTAATGTAAATAAACTTTAATAGAAATTTAGAAATATAATTGTATAAAAATATTATATATTCCTCATTATGTTAATTATTTTAGTCCTTAATGCAAACAATGTATAATTATAGTTTCATGATCAAAACTAATTTACATAAAATATGAACATTATTCCTGTCAGATCAACAAATTGTTTCTGTTTGTGTATTTTTCATGTAAATTTTATATATTTTTTTAAAGTTTTTTAATATTGAATACTATATGATATAAATGTGTTTTAAGAATATAATGATAAAATGAGCTTTGCTATTGCATATTATTTTTATTCCATTCCAAATGTAATTTTAAACATGCATTATTGTAATTCCTGGAAAGTTTGTGTGTGTCACATATCTAATTGTTTAATTTTTTGTTTTGTTATTTAAGAAACTAATCTAACATGTATGTTATTTTAGTGGAGTAATAGGCGAATTTTAGTGAATAATTTTTCTTCTGATTTTACCATGCTGTTTTTAAAGTTTAATGTCAATTTAATTTTATAAGATTGATTGTAAATTACAAAACAATTTCATTATTTCTCCTTGTGTTTAAAAATTGTCAATGACATTATATAATACAAATATTTTTGAAAAGAACAATGTTTACTTTAAAAATTGAAAGAAGAGTTTATTTTTAAATAATTTATTAATAAAATTATCTTGTTTATTGCATAATTAGTTGTCTTTTCAATATTTATTATGTGTTTTCTTTTAGGTACCATTTTGTGAATGAATTGTAAAAAGAAACATTTTTATATTAGTTTGAAAAAAATTTTATCTTGCTTTATCATATCCATTTTTTATAGTGTTAAAATAATTTTATGTGCAAAATAATAACTGATCTAATCTTTTTTTTTAAATGTTTCTTATTGTTTTAATGTTGATATGTAAATAATACATTATGAAATTAAAGTAATTTTCTTATATTATTAAAATACAAATGATTTGAGTTTTTTTTAATCTGTATAGTTTTAAATTTAATTCATAAATTGTGAGAAATTGAAGATTGAGATTATATAACACACTTTTATATTTTCAAAATATTTCTTAGGCTATGTTTTTTAATTTATTTATTGGAATTTAATTTTCCATTTCTTTACTCTAATATTCATCATTTGCTCAGGAAATAAGACAATTCATCCATTTAAATTTTAGATTATGATTAGTAAATAATAATAAAGTATTGTTTTTTTAAGATTTAAAAGACTTTATTGTCCAAAAAGTGTTTGATAAACACATGTACTGTAAAATCCGGCGTATAACACACACTTTTAACACAAAAAAGAAGATCGAAATTTATAAGAGTGCACGTTATACACCAGGTATAAAAATGAGAGCTTTGAAAATAACACGAGGTGAGCATGAAAAAAAAATTACTTCAACATATATCGAAATACTGTTTATTTAAAAGAAATGACATTCCTTTTGAATTAAAAGAGTTGTAGTTCTAGAAGTATACAATTTTTTTAAAAGCTTAGGATAATATCTTGAATAAATGATATCAAAATAAAAGAGCATTATATACTAACATTTCAGATTTCTTTGTAAGAAAGGGGATGTACGTTATACGGCGAATATACCTAAAAATTAAAAAATGCAGCTTGAAAGTATGGGTGCGTGTTATAGGCCGGCTTTTACGGTATATGGAATATTTTGAAAACTTATGAGCTAAATATTTCATCACTCATAATACTAATTTTTCATTTGAATTTCTCAGTGTTGTATTAATCATTAATACTTGAGCAATTGAAATATGTCTTGAAGGTAAATTGGGAGAAATTTTTTTTATATGGATTATTTCATTATTATTTTTGCATGTGTAAGTCTTATTTCTAGATACCATGTAATTATCAGCAAGTTCTCTCTCCATTAAAAGAATATATAGAGATAGAGATCAAAACTTCAATTAAATATAACTTCAAAAGGAAGAAATAAGTTTCTGTAGTATCTAATTGTACTAAACTAATGTAATAGAAAAATAAAATTTTTTTTGGTATATAAATCCTTTTTTTTTTTTTTTTTTTTTTTTTGTTACATATGCATCAAAAATTTGATGCTGCTCTTATTATTTTTAATCTTTAAGTAATAAAAAATTAATTTAAAATTTATTTAGTACAAATCTTGCTAATTAAGCACTTGCTATGATTATTAACACTTTAGTGAAAAAATAATTTAATGTCATAAATTATTGGGAAAACAAAGGGTTTTACATATGTCAAACAGAATGGATTTATTGCCAAATATACAAATTTGTATTTTATAACCATTTATGTTTACTAGATATTTTACTTTATTGTTGCATGTTTTGATCCGTGTATCCATTTCTTTAAAAAAATTCCTTATTTGTGTGTATATTCCCTGTTTATTCTAAATAACCTATTCTTTCGATAATATAATTTATATTTCTTAAAAAGTATATAAGTATATAAAAATAAAAGTATATAAAAATATCAGTAAAAACACATAATCTTTAAGAAGTTCATTTTTTCTATAGTTAATGCCTGAAAATATTTGTAAAAAGCAATATTATGTTATTTAATTAAATTATAACCATAATTTTTAATAATTATAAATTATTCTTATTAATTATTCTTGTTGTTAGTAGATGCATGACATTTCTAAGCTTGATTATTTTCAGATGTTATTTTTTGAAAATGTATTGCTTTAATTTTTTAAACATATTTGAAATTCATAATTAAAAATAACAAAATTTATATATTTTTGATGTTATGTTTCTTTAATGTGCTTTATTTTTGTTTCAAGTAATGTTTTTATTTTTTACTCCATCTTTTTGAAATATGTGTCCCTTGTTTGTAATTTGCATGCATTTTAAAAGTTTAATTTTTTTACTCATAGGGGAATTAAGGGATTGCATGCGAGATCTTATGCCTTATGGTTTCCAACAACCTTTGAATGAAATAATTACCCAGTCTGAACACATGGGAACACCTCGTTTTCAACTACGATTGTATGACTGTGAAATATGTAAAAAATCTTTCAAACAAAAGGTTCATTTACAAGATCATATGAGATCCCATACTCTTGAAAAACCTTTCAAATGTCATTTGTGTCCTCAGGCTTTTAACAGAAAGTCATCTGCAAAGCGTCATTTAAAAGTTCATTCTAAATATTAAGTTTATCTTGATTCTCCTTATTAAGATATATATATATATATAATGATGATATATTTTCATTATTTCTCATATCAATATAAGGGTAAGGGTTGTTAAACAACATTCCATTATTGATGTAACTGTGTGTATATATAGTTTGAAACTATTGCAGCTTTTTTTTTTAACTGTATGCAATATTTTTTTAATAAAAGAAACAACTGAAATTTATTGGAAAAATGTTGTTTTTTTCTGTCTTTCTTGGGGAATCTTTTCATGTTTGTTTAGTAATAAAGTTAAATTATTAAATATTTGTTATTTATATTAATGTTTTATAATTATATATAAAAGATATTTATTATTTGTACACATGTTTGTGAAAGTAAAATATTGCAACAAGAATATTACATAAATGTATAGAGAACAAAAAAATGTTATGTTTTGATTGTTTTTGAAAAACTGTAAGGGTGAAAGTACTTGACATTAGTCTAAAGTATTTGTGAGTCACACATGTGTTTATTGTTATAAAATATCATCACAAACATACTTTTTAATTTAAAAAAAAATAGAAAAAAATTCTTTTGATTGTATTGAAAAACTATATTAAAATGAAAGCATTGTACAATTTTTTGTGTTTTTTTTACTTTGTTTTTTGAAAAATTATTTAACTGTGCAGCAGAAAAGACCAATATTAACATTTAAAAATATTATATAGTTTTAATAATTATGAGCAATTTGTACAACCATAAAAATTGATTTATATTGTTCAATATAATATTACTTACGAAAAAATCTTGCATAATTTTAAAAGAAAAGGGGAAGGAAAATAGTTTTGTATTTATATATTTTATTTTGTTATTACAAAATTATTTAAGTTTCTCTAGACCTTCCAAAAAAATGCAGTTGCTTTATGCTAAAGTCTCAAATTTTATGTTAGCATGTGAAGCATTTTCTGTTGTGGTAAATTCAACTAATAAAATATGTTCTGAACAAGGTATCAGTTAGGAAACTCTTAACTTTATGTATGTATAAAGTAATTTGTTATTGCATTTCTGATGCATTCATGTTCTCTTTCTTACCATTCTTAAGAGTTATCTAGAAAATATAAAAAGCATTTTCTGAATATTTATTTTTGACTATATTATCTAACTAAGCAGCTTTCATTAAAGATACTAGGATCTCATTCTTTTTTTTATAAACTTAATTTGTTAATCTTCTGGGGTTTTGGGGTGTAATTTTTTAAATTAATAATATTTAATTGAAGCTATTTTTTATTTTCTAGTTATTATGAGTAGTTATCAATATGTTAATTTAAAACTAATTGAATTACATAACTAATGGAAATAAGAATCTATTCTTAGAAAGCAACTATACTATTTAAAATATCCAAATTACTATTGTTTTTACACTTTCTTCTATGTATAATTTATATATTTTTCTGTGCTGTTTTATTAGATCCCTCTCAGTTACCATTATAAAGAGTATTTTTTTTCAAATGATATTCTAAACCTTAGAGGTTTTTTGATACATTTTGTGAAGTAAAGCATAAGTGAGATCTATTGAATACATCATAATCAATTTTAGTTAAAATGAAGTTTTTACGAACAAATTAATTTATTTTTCAACCTGGTCATTCTGAGATTCCTTTTTATTCATGTCTATTATTTTTCAGATGAAATTTGTTTTTTTTTTATGGGGCAAATTTTTTTATAATTTTCATTTATAAACTTAAGGCATTTGATCTTGTTAAATCTGTAAAGGCTCGAAGTTCTGACACTGGTGTAAAGTAGAAGTTTAAAGAATGAGGTAAACAGCTAATGTATTAGCCTCATCTCATGACTGATTTATAATTGTGTTGTTCCCCAAAATGTGACAATAAACAATCAATACATGCATTTTGATATCCATCTAAATTTATTTGTTAAAAAGATGCATTTTATTAGATTTTTATAATTTTATTTGATTTAAATTTGTGTAAGCGGTTATTTAAATTATGTATTTAAAATGGGTATATAACCTGATCACAAATATTTATGACAGAGTATGCTCAATCCTTACATTTCAACAGCTGTTCCATTGTAATATGAGTTTGTGTGTTACTCTAAAAGGAGAATGTAGGTCTGACTTTTCTTTCACTTCTCTAATTTTTGTATTGGAGATTTTCTTTCTTTTTTTTTTGACAGCCAAAAGATGTAATAAATGGCAAATAAAAAAAATTTGAAATTTTTTAACAATTAATGAATTTTTTTTTTTTGGAGAATAGAGAAGCATGTTCAGCTTTGGAAAAATTCCCTGAATATTTGGAATCATTATTTGTGAACTCTTTCATTTATCATCATCAAGTTATTATTATCAGAGTCTTGGAGTTTTGATAAAATATTTTTCGGTTAATGCACCATGGACAGTGTTAATTGAACATAAATATTGGTGATGGCTTCAAACTTTAAAAAAAATAGGACATGCCATTTCAAAGTGTTTTTTTTTTTTTTTTTAATTATAAGTCCAAAAAAATAAAATAAAGGCAAAATAAAAAATTATTATTTTTTTAATCACTTAAGTTAAATCCAAATGTAATATGCTTGTCAAGGTCTATCAATTATTTCTAAAACATGAGATAATTTTCTTGAATAATTTATCTAGATCAGTACTAAGAGGAATCGGTAATTAATCGTAAAACTATTATTTGTAATTTAAATTTTCCTACTTTCAAATTATTTCAAGGAATCTTTCAATCACTTTTAAAGTATTTTTATACTTTGTTTTACAATATTTCTCGAGTTCTGACTTTTATAAAAAAAAGCATGCATTATTTTATTTTTTAAAATGGTTAATACTTAAATATATATGTTTCTAAATTTAATAATTCTTATATTTTAACAGATCATTAATATTGCTGCTGTTTTAATTTGTTCTGTTATTTTTGCAGATATACTAATTATTTTGAAAAATTTGTAGGACATAAAAACAAATGTGTGCTTTTGTTTAAGTTATATTTATTTTTTATTGTTTGGCTTTTATAGAGTTCTTCGATTCTTCCAGTACTACCCTAAAGAAATACTTTTGTGAAGTGTGCTTTTATTCAACTAATGACAGATCTAATTTGAGACGCCATCGAAGAATTCATACTAAAGAGCTGCCTTATGTTTGTACTATTTGTAAGAAAGCTTTTTCTCGCCAAGATAGTTTAAAAGCTCATTGCCTGACGCACCGAACAAAATCCCCAAAAATTTGTAAATTATGTTTAGCACCTTGTACTTCAGTAGTTGAATTTCACAAGCATATGAGTCTTCATATTAATGATTTGAAATAAGTAAATTGCTTATTACATAAAAAAATGTGAGGAATCTTTTGAGGATATACTTGTGTGTGTGTGTACTGTTAAATATTATAAGTTGAATTGAAACAATTTTGAGTAAAATTTCAGGCAAAATTATTTTTAAAAAGTATTGATATTTTAAAGAACATTACTGCGGAGCAAAAATTGTAATTTAATTCAGCAGAATCATTTCTTAATTTTTAACTGTTAATATTTAATATTTTATGTAGATCGTTGAAGGATATAAAACTAATTTGCATTTAAATTTCTATAAACTAATTATTTTTATATATGGATTCTCCTCATCTAATTTTTTGCTTTATTGAATTTTCTTTTATTATATTCCTTCATTTTCACAAATTTAATGTGGGTATAAATGTTAAACTTGTTAGAATAATCAAAAATTTAATTAATGAGAATTTTTTCAGGCATATCAATAATGATGTGATAAACTGTGGATCAAATTTATACTTTCTTTGTTTTTTTTTTCTAATGTTGCACATCGCTATTGTTCTCACAGTTCATAAGGGATTTCTTCACTTCAGTTCTATTTACTGAAATTTTAAATTTCAGAATTGATCGTAAAAGCACATGTGAGAAAAATTCAGTGAATGATATTTTTGATATCTACTTAAAATTATAAAAAAAATGTGTACAGAATTTTATTTAAAACTATTTTGCTTCATTTTTTGAAATATATATATATATATTGAATGACCAAAGAGCTGTTCTATTTGTTTTTATCCTGTGGTATGCCTGAATCTAATGAACATATATAGAAATGCTGAACAGTACGAGTGTAGAACATACGTACTGTGCTTTTACTTAATTTTATATGCATTTTAGAGCTAACTGTCTTCTTTTATATACATTAATAGGTTTTTTTAAAAAAATATAAGACCCACTTGAAGTATTTCAAGTAGAATTTTTTTCAATTTGAAAGACCGGTTTTGTGATTTAAATTCATCGAGAAACTACATTTTTGAACAAATTTACCTTTATTATGGAATAAATTATTTTTTAGCATACTTAATTTTTTTCATTGGTTTATTTTTATTGCATAATTGATTTTTTTCCCTTTGAGGTATTTCAAGTGGAATGTATACAGTTTGAAACATCAATTTTGTTTTTCATATTTAGTATAAAATTACATTTATTTTTTATATGGATTAATCAATTTTGATGTACTTATTTTTCTTTTTGGAGAGAATGATTGATTCATATAACTTCTAACTTAAAATTTGTTTTTCCAGTGGTTTTGGTTAAAATTGTGGCAATCTTAATTAAATTCGTGCTTCGGTTAATTTTCATTAAAACGTTAATTATAATAAATGATGTATAATATCATATTTATTCGAATCTAAGCTGCACCCCAATTCTCAACAAGATTTTGGAAAAATGAAAAATTGTTTATCGATATTCAGTTTTACGAAATTAAAACCAATTTAAAATGAGAACTAATAAAAAGTGAGTAATAAGTTATTTTATCAGTATTATTAAATACATGCATGAACTTGTAATTGCTCTAAATACCCCATCCAACAATTTTTTCCCCTTCAATGCTAAGTCGCACCCGATTTTTCAGCGGCATTAACAGTGGGAAAAAAGTGTGTTTTAGATTCGAGTAAAAAAAGTGTTGAGAATATATTTTATTAATCATATTTTGTATGTATGTATGCATGCTTATTTTTTTTTATTTTAAAGAAAACCATTTTTTTGTGTTAATTTATAAAAATATATGTGTAATTCTGTATATTTAAAGCTATGTTTCCGTTACTGCAGGGGTATCCAACCCAAATGACTTTGCAGGCCACTTCGGAAAAACTTCTCAATCTCGCGGGTCGCACATAAAAATATGTACCCTTATATCAGATTTGGAAACAAACAAGCATTTATTGCAGTGAAAATTTAAAACAGAAGGGATTATTATTATTGTTTTCATTATTTTACATGTATACCAGGATATAGATAATATAATAATGTTTATATAATATAATAATGCAATGATCAAATAATGTTTAAAATATATTACAGTTGCCATTTTCTTGAAAATTACGGTGTGTTCCTTTTGAATTGATCTTTCGTTACTCATTGTTGAAATTTGATTTTGCTGTCATTCGCGCGCAAACGATTAAGTATACATTGCCCTTTATCTTAACCTTTCTGAATATTTTTTTTTTTTAACTTTAAAAAATATCCCTGACTGCCTCTTGCTTTTTGGTCACTCCAAACAGAAAAGGAGGAGGAGAAACGAAAGTCGCACACACAGAGAATCATGTTCCATCCATAGTAAAGGATAGGCATAGTGAAATTCGGAATTTATTAAAAAAGTAATTTATTATAGTAAAATCAAATGTAACTGTTTGATAAAATATAAATCTATTTTAATCTAAAGGACATTTCTATTGTCAAAAAGGGTTTATTTTAAAACAAGAACAGGTAACAGGCAAATACATTCTAGATTTATATATATATATATATAAATTTCACCTCAAATAAATTTCAAAATGAAAAAACTTTATAACCTGATATTTAAAAATTTATTAAAAAGAGTCGGCGGACCGCGTGTTGGACACCCCTGCTTTACTACAATATTAAACAACAGCCAGATGATGCTACTAATTTTTTTTGTAGGGACATGTATTCCTTTCTTCCTAAGTAGTAGCTTAGGACATATTTGGTAGGAATTGCCTTTTTCCTTTGTAAGATAATGAAATGTGTTCTAAAAAGATTGTTTTATGTATGTTTTGTGTCTTCTGTTGTAGAATGTTAGGATTATTAATTATTATTTGTTTATGTATATATCACAAGTCTAAATGATTATTTTACCCCAACTAATAAGAATTATAGAGGACCTCATACGTGTATTTTTAATATCTCTTCCTTTCATTTAGTTTTAAATATACTTATTACATACAGTTTGCTGTGATATAAAGTCTGGTGAAAATTTTAAATCCCGGTTTATAAAGCATATTATTAAAAATGAATGGGGAACACCATTCTTGGAAATTATATACATTGGGTTGAACGCTGTATGCTATTAAATATATGCTAAAGCGTATATCTATTTTTATAAAATTTGTATGAACAATTCTTTTTTTTTTCTTTCTGTGTCTTGTGAAATTAAAACGCCATCCTGATTATTAGAATTGTAAATTATTCAATTGACTGTTCTTATTCACAAATTGTATAAAGTATTTCAAAATATTAATTTCAGATCCTTAGTTTATGGTATTGTATTGTATTTTAAAATATGAAAAATTGTTGTTGGTATATAAACACTTATATATTCAGTCTTTTGAGCGGTTGGCAAATATTGGTCTGTGGTATTTATTTAATGAAACAATTCTTTTATAATAAAACTTTTAAATGTTTGTATATTTGTGTTTTAATGTCTATCGTTAGTTTCTTTTTCATGAAAATTTTCATTATAATTTCAGTTTGGGGAAACGAAGATGCTCCTAAATTCAAGTTTGCTTGTGACAAATGCAAGTTTTCAACGAATGACTCCTCAAGTTTAGAAGTTCATTATCGCATCCATTTTCACTTAAGGGAATTCATTTGTCAATACTGCCAAAAATCTTTTAGTCAAAAATATAATTTGAAGACGCATATGAGAGTTCACACGGGAGAAAAACCATTCGAATGTAATTTGTGTAACTTTCGATGTGCTTTCAAGTATTCGTTGAATTACCATATGATATCACAACACTCGGGGAAATAGTTTTATGAGAGATGATTTTTCTTTATCTGGGTACTCTATTGATTTCCCCGCAATAATATTTTAAATCATCAACATTATAGTATTGTAATCATGTGTCACCTATCTCCATTCTAATGAATATGCATGATTGTTTGCTTTGACAACATATTCTTATAAGGCTTATATATCAGGTTATAAAATTAAGGTTTTTAAAAATTTTTCGAACTTAAAACAGTTTTAGTTTGGTATTATTTGGTTAGCCTGGCATTGGCCATAAATCGACAAATGTTGCTAACAGACACTGGTGATATGTCACCAAATGTAACCATATCCTGTTTTCTGTGTAATTAATATTTTGAAAGAGTTAAAAAGGGTGTTTTTGTTATTTTTCAAGAAATAGTAGTGAAAAAAAAATTGTTTTAAATAAAAGGAAAGAAAAACCATTTTATTATCTTTTTCTGTTGTTACACTTGGTAACATTTCCAACACTTTGAAGGAAAAGCCTAAGTAATTATGTTTAGACATTTTGAGTCAGTGGCTTTCACAGACTACATTTATGGAGGGAGGACATATTTAAAAAACACAAACAAAATACTGAAGCATAATCTTTAAGCTAAAACTTAAATCTGTTGGTCTGTGGAGGTGAACCCACTTTCCCTGTGTATACCACTGGTTTGATCCCAACTAAAAAGGGGGAATGACAAAGAGAAAGTTTGTTATAATAAGGTTGTGTGTTGTGTGTATTATGTAAGGTGTGTTAACTCTTATTTAAATTTCATTTTTTAAGGTAATTAGTTTTTTTTAAAAAATTAGTTATTATGTTTTAGTACATCTATTATGTATTAATTTTTTAATAAACATAGTAAATAATATATTTTTTGAGAAAAAATTTTAAAATTCAAAGAGTTAAATATAAATAGGGAATCCACACATTGGATACTTTTCATATTACAATTGTGCGATATAAATGATAATACATGTGACTGTAATAATTTCCCTCTCTTTTTAATTAAACAAAATACCACTATGTAACGAATTTGAACTATTTTTCTGTGCCTTTTTGTGTGTGTTTGTACTTCTTTAAGAGTATTTTTTTAGAGAAGTAAATTTAAAATTAAAGATAAAATAAGAGTAGACACCATTTAAATCTGTATGAATTTTTTTTTTACTTATAATTTCAACCATTAAAATCTATATGAATTTTTTTTTTACTTAAAATTTCAATGACAGTTTTTTTTAAACCAAAGAATCTCATATCTAATTATTTTGCTATTTTCATTTAGGGTTTTTTAAACTGCTTTCGTAAGAGTTAAATGTACATGTATGTTTGTATACTAAATGTATGTTTTTTTTTTATGTCTATACTTGTTTTTATAATGTATATATATATATATGCTTAGTTCTCAGTTCCTAATATGTTTTCTTGTATTATTTAGCCTAAGCCCATGTATTCAATGAAATAAGCAATCAAGTATTAAAAATTTAGATGAGATAGTTAATGGTACAACAAATTTTTTATGTTAATACCTATTTTTCAGTTTGGAGAATGTTTTTTTAAAAACTAACAAAAATCAACATTTTTGTTTATATTCATGAACAGTCTGTATTTATTCATAAAGCTGTTGATATTGACGCTAATTCAATATTGATTTCTTAATATTAAAACTGATGCCAGTTTAGCAAAAAAAATAATAAAATAAATAAAAAAATACAGAATAAATTGTTTGATAATAGCAATTTCTTTTCTAAGTTTAATTTTAACAAATATTTACTAAATAATATTCACAACAATTAAAAATATTTGAATACACTTACTTTTTTTTCTATGTACAGTTATTTAATATTTCCGTTTTAAAACTTTTTAATTCCGTTTTAATACTAGCGGCCCCGACAGACGTTGTCCTGTACATACGTCCGAAAATTACAAACTTTTTTTGAATAAGTTGAAACAATCTGGACAGTTTTGATGAAATTTTTTCAATTCCTACTATTGGCTCACAATCTCTACGTATATATTTATTTATTTATCTGGGTGGAATTTTCAATCGTTAATAAAATACATTTTAAAGCGCTCAATTGAGCTGAAATTTTCTATACAGGTTTATTTTGGATGACAATACACTAATATAATAATAATTTTAATCGATTAAAACTAATTATTTAAAGAATTACAAATACAACCACGTTGGCATCATTTTTGGCAACATAGCGACCCTTTTGGCGACTTGTGTCAAAGGTTTTTTTCTCACGTGTTAAAGTATTCAGTTGAAATGAAATTTATATACACGATTGTTTTGGATGACAATGCGATACTTTAATAAAAATTAATGACCACTTAATGTTGTGATTCTGTCACAACAATAAGTAGGTATTGACTAAGTTCTGAACTAGAGGAATTAAAAAAATTTTTTTAATATTGTTTTTATATGAAAGATCATGTCGCAAACTATTTTTCCTATTTATTTTATAATTGTAACTGTTTAATAAAAAGTAGCTATAAAATAAAATTTTTCTCTGTTGATCTAAGTAGGAATTGATTGATTTTTTTTTTATATTACTTGTTTAAAAAAAGTTATTACAATACCTGACATAATCACATGTACAGTTACCACAATTCGACCTATCGATTGCATGTGAGTATGTATTTACTATGAACTAAGTTGAATATAGAAGCTATTCTGAATGGAAACTTGAACTTGTTTTGATTAAAGGGTAAAAAAAAATAAAACTCGAGCTATTTTCATAACAGGTATATTTTTTAAATGCACAAAAAATAAATTTATCGTAATGCCATTGAATGTACAATGTTTTTGGTTAATCCTTGAGGGGTATAAACAAACAAATGTGATGGTTTGCCAAACCTCGGACATGCAACATATAATTGACCGTGCGAAAAGCAAGGGTTTTCTAAATCTAAGCCACAAATTGTCATTGTTTGACCTTGTGACTTATTAATGGTCATAGCAAATGCCAAGCGAATTGGAAATTGCAAACATTTGAATGGGTAGGGGAGTCTGAAAGAATCATTGGGATCTGTAGTAGAAGTACAACTTCACCTTGAAGTTTGCCACTCAAAATAGTGGCCTCAAGAATATTGCCCATGATTTTTTTATGAACAATCTCGCGCCCTTACATAATTTTGGCGCATTTTTAACTAGTTGTGATATCGGACCGAATTTTGAATCTAAATCATTCTCGAATCCACTTGAACCCACACAAAAAATATCCAAATAGGTCCAGCCGCTTAGGAGGAGTTGTCACAGAAGAATTATATATATGAAGATATACGCCGTATCGTGGCGAAATGAATAATCCTTCCGATTCTGTAATTATTTTTTGACTGATTTTGATAGAAAAATTGGATTGCAATTTTAAAAACGGCGAAAATATCGGAAAATTCTCCCCTTTTATCTTTTTCTTTTCTTGCCGCGCGTTAGCAGAATAAACAGCACACATGGGTAAAACAATTATGCGTTTTATAAGGTTTTTAATTAATATCTTTTTAACTAATTGCGATATCGGACCGAATTGTGAATCTAAACCATTCTCGAATCCTCTTGAACCCACACAAAAAATGCCATCAAAATTGGTCCAGCCGTTTAGGAGGAGTTCAGTCATATACATACGCACATAAGAATTATATATAAATATAAAGATTATTACAATATATATATATATAAATTTAAAACGCTAAAAAGCATGATTCGTCTTCATTTTTGTAACAATGAAGACCCAGTTTGGCTGAAAATCGATTTTCGACGCCAACTTACGTCATTTTTATAACCATAAAATTGTTACAACAATGCAGGGGAATATATTGAGTTGAATGTTTTTAATTAATATATTTTTAACTAATTGCGATATCGGACCGAATTGTGAATCTAAACCATTCTCTAATCCACTTGAACTGACACAAAAAATGTCATCAAAATCGGTCCAACCGTATAGGAGTTCAGTCACATACGCACAGAAGATTTTTATATATAAAGATGAAAATCATCTAATCATTTTGAAGTTGTGAACTGCTGTTGTAGTAAACTGTAGCTTTTTAAAATACAACGTATGTAATAGTTTTTTAAGTAATAGTAATAATTATTACTAAAAATTACTTGCCAGAGTGTTCTGTGTCTATTTGGTACTAATAATACATCAAATATGTCAAGACATAAAATGATTTTTATTCAAGGAAAACCATTTTTTGTGGGTTGTTCATCAAAAAGGATTTATTCAGAAAAGTAATTTGCTATTACTAATTACTGCCTTGTTAACACATTCAATGTGTGTATTGTACCCTGGACTAATGAATGCACAGCTGGCGTTTTGTCGTGGAGATTTCCCAAAACTAATATACAATTCTAAATACCTAATACTATGTTAGGTACTGGCCATAGTGATGAACCGCAAAAAAACAACAACAACATTAAAGTATGTTTTTCAAGTGCAATATGTTTAGTATGCCAATAAGCCTTATAATGTCATTAATAAATGGAAAAATTAAAATACTATATTTAAGAATAGATAGTAAACTAATTTTCTCTAGAGGTTTAAGTTAAAAATTTGCAGCGTCTATACATTAATGTATGCTCTACAATCCATTTAGTCTACTTATACCTGTTAGTTTCTGAATTAATCTTAGATTAGCATTGTTTAATTTTCTGAGAAGTCTCATCATAAATTATTTGTATGATCAGTGTGATTAATAATTTGAGAATTTTTTCTTGTGTTTGGGATTTGTTACGGCTATGGTGCCTATAGTTGCATCGAATATGAAATTAGATATGATGGAAACCAGATCCTTAAGGTTATAGCATTCTAATCTTTGAGGATTTCATTATAAATTTAAGTTGATCGGTTTTGAAGGTTTTTCCTTCTTTCCTCATTGGCACAGCAACTCAGGTCGGGCCTTGGTCCTAAGAATTCCATTCCAGGCTGTCCTGTTTTTAGCCTGACTTTTCCGGTTTCTGATATTAATAGTTTTCAGATCTTTTTCTAGACAATCGATCCACCCGAGACTTGCTCCTTCTCTTTTTAGGATTCCATATGGTCTGGCCACAAAGGTCCTTTTTTTTTGTGTGTGACTCGATTACCATCCAATCTTACCAGGTGTCCAGGTTTAATCTTTGTATTGCAATAAATTTAACTATATCTGGTTCTTTAAAAAGTTTATAAATTTCTAAATTGGTTCTCCAAATATTCACATTTTAAACCTCCAAAAATACTTGTAAGGACTCATCTTTCAAAGCAAGAGTCTCCTTGTCTTTTCGGTCGTCCCACGTTTCTGCAGCATTTGTGTGAACGGGTCTTATCTTTGATTTGCAAATGAGTAGTTTTGTTTTTCTGCTGACGAGAAATTACATTTTAAATATTTTTGAAGTCCATAAAAATATCTGTTACGAGCAGGGACTCTATTGCGAACCTCTGGGAATATGTCATTTAGTGTTGCAGTGGTTCTGACTCCAGATCAGAAGGTTGCGTGTTCATGTCACGTCCGGGACACCAATGAAGTGGCGCATACCCGGAGGATAGAACCCGTGACCTACGGATTCGTAAGCACGTAACATAACACTAGATAAAAGTGATCACCTCTGTTCGGAGGTTGTTACTAGCTTATGTAGACGATACCGCCACAGTTCGGAGCCTAAATATCTGAAACCATTTTGACAGCTTCAAATCTGTATTCTCTTATTACAAAATAAACCCCATTAAAACTTGTACTTGACATGAATTTGGTTTTGCTCTCTGGTTTATGGTAAGATGCATTTTATTTGCTTCCGGTTCCAAATAAAGAAAGGCCTGTTTAAGTACTTCGGATGACCAAGCGACTACGCTTAAAGGGTTTCACCGTGATTAAATTTAAAAAAATTCAAAAGTACAAATTGTTGAATTTGTTCTTATATTCTTTCAGTCTACTTCTGGCGTATGATGGACCAATGCAGTATGCAAGTAAACAGCATATTTGAATATAATTCGTGGTGTCAAGGCTAAATGTCAATATTTACATAGTCAAAGAAAAATATACTTGAATACATAAGAATAAAAATAGGTTTTATTTATATATATATATAAAATCCTTCACACACATTGTAAATAAATTGTAATATTCATACGTTGTATTAAAAATTTATAGATATCTGTCTTTCAACGTTTTCAGGCCTCATTGCAGTATTGCTCTTTAATACCCTTAGCACAGTCCTAAAGCAGAAAAATTAAATGTTAGAAATTAAATTAAGTTAGCAAAAATTGTGTGCTTTTTAAAATCTATGTTTAACTTTAAACAGCAGAATAAATGAAACTGCAAATTAATAAACTTGACATTTTTATAAAATTCTTTTTATCATAGCATTATAAATGAACCTAACACATGTACATCAAAATTATATATTTCATAAAATAATAATAATAATAAGTCGTAGTTTTTAGAGATATATTTCTCATGCATTTAAATATTTACAAGTTATGTATTTTTATATTATGTGTATGAAAATATACCTTGAACTTTTTCAAAGCACTCATATCTTCATCAGTCAACTGAAATAAAAATTAGAAATTATTGAATTATCGACACAAACGTAACAATGGTAATAGATATTTTGGAATTCTGGTAATTTTCATGCAAATATTATATATATTGATTAAAGTGTAGTATAGGGGGGCCACTTGGCGCAGTCCTTTTGGGCGACTAAAAGCTGTCGCCAAGGTACTTTTTTTGGAATTATTTATCATTTATTTTAAAATGAATTCGATTTCTCACCAAGACATTTAGATAAAAATCGCCAAATCCGAAAAAGAATGGCTAAATTCAAAGTGCCTCCCCCCATACTATGCTTGATCATATATATTTTGTATCAATAATAAAATCTGAAGAGTTTTGTAAAGTAATTTTAAATATTTTTTGAAATGGAATTAACATTGAATATTCTCAATTTCAGTAATTTTCCATATTTGATTGTGCAGTTTATAACTTGTTTTAAAAATTATTTCAAAGACTTGTGTAAATTATTGTTTTTGTAATGGAAACTCAACGTACCTTCTATGGCTTAATTATTTGAGGATAAATTTAGGATTATTTTTCGTTATGTTGTATATTTATTCACTTAAATCTTTTGAAAATTTCAATACATTTTTTATCTAATGGGGAATACGTCCTCCCAGACTCCAACTCAATGATACAGTAAATATATGGTGCTCAGTAACAATTTTCGGTACTTACGTACTATCGCAAGAATACCAACGTTCAAGACGCCAAGTTGGTAACCCTGATTTCGCATGTGTCATACGCGCTAAAATGGCAATCATGGGTTTCCTTTCATATACTGCCGCCAACATGGTTTGCGATAATACATAAGCACCCTATTTTCAGTAATACCGTAAAACACTTTCTCATGAGCTGAAATAAAATTTATTATATTTGAAATAGTTTTCACTTTTCTTATACATATAGAAGACAAAAATCTAAAATTAAATGACACTTGGCTTTTGCAGTTTGGCAGCCGTTTTTGTGGGGTAGTTCTCAAAATATCTTTCTCTTTCAATCTTGACAAACTGTATTTCTTAATTACATTCTGGAGCAAAAGCGTACAAATTATTGATCTCCTATTCTCTTGAAAAAATCAGACTAGTATTATTTAAATTGAAGTTACCCAAACTTTTTGTCTGATAGACCCCTTGCCATGTTTTTCGGTTTTGAGTAGACCCCTGCCTACCTAATATTGAATTTTTACAAATTTATCAAAGTCGTCTGTGTATCACAGCTGGTATATATATAGAGCTACTATTTCTAGCTGTAATGAAGTATAGTGTTTAAAACTTTTTAAACACATGTTAATTAAATCAAAATTTAATTAATACATAAAGTAACTGATCAACAACCAAATGTTTCAATCTAATAATATCTCAAAGCCCTTACACTTTTATTATTCTGCATGGTGGTCAGATTCGTTTGCGTTATCCAAATATATGTTTATTTTTATAAGAATTAAATTTGATGTCTTATGTACATATTTAAATGTAAGTTTGTTTGGGTTATAAGGAATTTCTACACTTACCGATTTGAGGTATTCTTCAGTGAATAAACAATCCAAGACCTGAAAAAAAGGACAATGATTTAATTGAGTTAGTACAATATTTTTTTTGTGTGTGTGTGTGATTACGCATTTTATACCGTCGAACGATTTCTAAAAAACAAATGATGTCGCCAAATATTGCGATATGCACAGCCAGTATAGTGGAAAATCTTTCCCACGCATGTTATAAAATAATACGTGCAATGACTGCTTTTGGCAAAATCTTTTGAATCGGCGTCGTCATTTTATTTGGCGAGATTTATCGCCGGTATAATACGTAGTACCTATTTTTTCTTTAAATGCATTTTAAGCAACATTTAGGAACATTGAAGCGATTCTAACACACGAGAGTATTATTTATTAGACGGAAGATTTAGTGTTAAGCTAGGATTTTTAGTCCGCCAAGGATTAAAATGGTTTTGAACTTAAAAGGGGGAAAAATTATCCGTTATTTATTTTTTTAATGATTTGAGGTTAAAAGAAAAGGTTCTTTTAAAAAAGACAACCAGCGAAGTTTGAATAAGAATATGCGATATAAAAAATTATAAATAGATGCATATAAATGTAAGGATTGCTGTTTTCATTTTTATATCGAATGTGTGTGTGTGTGTTTTAGTAAAAACTCAAAATATTAAAAGGAACTATTAACCTTGATATATTTGTTTTCGTATTATATATATTTTTGTTATAAGTATCGATTTTTTAAAGTAAAAATGATTTTTTGTATTATAATGATTATATGAGCTATTTGACTTAAAAAGTAAAGTATAATCATTTTGAATTTATACATTTAACGTTTTAATCCAAGTTATTCATTTTGTGAGAATAGTACCGTGTGTTGAAAATTCTCTTTATTCGAGAGGAGTGTGACAGGAACATATTTTTGCAAGAATATAAAAACTTAAAAATAAAAAAATAACTTCCTGAACTTATCTCATAAAAATTAAGGTCTAGTAATTCTCAATGAAGCTGTCTGGTACGTTTACCTTATCTAAAGTTTATAAATACATAAAAACAAAACGAATTGTCATTTTAGCCGATGATTCCAGAAACTAATTAACCATGCTTGTTTCATATCCTTGTGGCGGTGTGATATCTAAATGAACTAGTACCAACATCACGCGAAGACGATCGTTTTGGCGTGATTGGTTACGTACTCGCGTTCGGAACGGAAGGTACTCAGAACGAACCTTCTTCCTTCATTGGTGACCCTGGCCGTGCAAAGGAACCGCACCCTTCACGCGCCGCAGTCGTGGCGCCATCTATCCACCGCAACAG
>BMAV01009571.1:141161-152298 GCA_019973955.1 Trichonephila inaurata madagascariensis | reverse complement strand
CCACGAATATGGTATCGTTCGTTCGCCTATTCGCCGAAACACTGGCAAGGGAGTATGTGGCGGTGTGATATCTAAATGAACTAGTACCAACATCACGCGAAGACGATCCTTTTGGCGTGATTGGTTACGTACTCGCGTTCGGAACGGAATGTACTCAGAACGAACCTTCCTTCCTTCATCCTGTTGATCTTATCGACAATATTTCATGAAAATTTCGAATTAATTATAGTTGGGAAAATAAGAATATTAAGTGTATGCATAAATACCTTTCCAATGTACACTGGATTATCACAGTAATATTGCCAATGCTGGGTTTCTTCTATGTGATCTTCTTCTGGTATCACTTTTTTACAGCATTCCTCTAGGTGAATTTTGCTCTGAATAAGTACAAAATTGTTTTCATTAGATTATCCGCAGCCCCCGGTTTAAGTGTTGCATTCCTATTTTTTAGTGTGCACTTTCCCGTGGATACATTGGGCATTGTTCAAGAAACTGTGTTGTAATTAAAATTGATTTTAGTATCTAGTCCTTGTCCTTAGAAGGACATTGGAAACATCGAAAATAAAAGAACTAATTCGAAAATTCTCATATTTAAATAAATAGTTAGTGATTAGACAGAGTTATTTAGAGGTGAATATTTTTGAACGCGTAAAAAATTCATTGAGTGCAGTCAGTACCTTCCCAAGCCAAACATAACAAATTAAAATGTGTAAATGAAAAAAAAATTAAATTGTAAATCAACTGTAGTTGTGTATTTTTCGTATACAGTGAAAATCGCTTAACACGAAATTGAAGGGACTGAAATATTTTTTCGCGTTAAAAGTATTTCATCTTAAAGGATATTGCAAAAACAAAAACATATCAACAAAATTAAATTTATTAGAGTTTATTTATCTACATAGATATGCATATATATTTAATAAAAATCAATTAAACAAAAGTATTCACAATAATTTGATGAAATTTAATACACAATTTTAAGTTTTTTGAAAAACAAACTATTTAATAAGATTTTGGAAAATAATCTGATATTTTTCTTTACATTGTATTTTTTAGTATCAAATTGTCGACAAATTGTTCGATGTCGTCCATTTTGTTATTCATTTCTCCACTGGAATGTGCGTCTAAATAACTGCGCATACATTTTATGATGTTCCTCATCTCGGACGACGTGGGAATAGGCATATTCATTTCATTTTCATCATCGGAATCTGCTTCAATGATATTTTTTGAGCTTTGAAAAAACTCCAAAATGTCTTTGTCTGACATTATTGGGGCTGTACACACATTGTCATCATCTACTGCAACGAATTATTTTGTTGATTCACAGTAAGACATTTCAATACGGCTTGTGTTTTCCGTATTTTATCTATTCCCAGAAGGGAAAGAGATGAGTGTTGAGAGAAGAAAAATGCATAAAAATACATAGCAGTTTGTCGAGACCGCTGTATTATTTAGTGTTAACCGATATTTCGTCTTATGCGTTTTCGCGTTAAACGTATTTCACTGGATATCTTCGTTCAAAAAGAACATTTAAAACATGTAAAATAAGAGTCCTTAACAGGATCGGCTGGGTGGCGTAGTTGGTTTGTCGCTGGCCTTCTGTACCCAAGGTTGCGGGTTCGATCCCGGCCCAAGTCGATGGATTTTCACGATGCAGAAAATCGACAGCGGCCATGTCGATGATTATACGGCATGAAAAATATCCCTTGAGTATCCGTTTGGCTTGAATATTCTCGGCAAAATTAAATTCTTAAGTATAAATTTCGCATTGGCAGAGCTCAGGTGCCTCCTTCTGGGGAGGAAACTGGGCTTCAAAATAACTTGCGGTAGTTGGTATCGCCTAAATGGTGCCGCACTAAGAAGAGATACCAGGTCCTGGAGAATGTTTTAGGTCCGCAAAGGTAGAAATACCAATAAGCAGCCGCATTACAGAAAAAAAAAGTCATATTCGGTAATTTAAAAGTTAGTTTCTACTTTGCAAGAGATTCTCCAAATTGTGTGTGTGTGTGCAATCCACAACATTCATTTGGGTGCTTGTACACAAAGGAGTAGAAATTAATGAAGTAGAGCGATAAATTAACAGAAACTTCCCCAGATCCTTGAAGTGTAATCCATTGGATTCTCAGTGAAAGATCAACACACATAGTTCAAATTACGGCATATAAAAATAATGAAGTATAGACAAAGAGCAGAAGGTATAAAAATTCTAATTATATAAATCTAGTCAAGAAAACTGGAATCGACAAAGCAGTAAACAACGGATATTTAGAAGTTTTAAATGATAAGATGCGATAAAAAAAAAGTTACTATTAGATGACTTGTATTTTCTATTTTAGATTCTCCAGTTCGTTTGGAGTGTATTGTACAGGAAACAAGCAAACATTTCGTTTAAATCTGCAGTAAATAAAACATTCAACGATACATTTTGAAAATTTTTATTTCCTAACGTGGTGAATGGCCGTACTGAACTGTAGCGAGATGCTAAACAAGAAAACGAATACAAAAAGTTGATTTTTTTAATATCGACCTGTAAATTTTGAAATACTTTAATTTTCATCAAATTCTTTCGGAGCATAAGGATTTGACCAAGTCTCCAATTTTACAGTGAACATTCACTGTACTGAACTGAAAGAATAAAGCGGTTTAGAATTTTAGTTTATTTCTTGATTTATTTCTAATAGTGCATTTTTTAATACTAATTTTAGTTATGAATTCATTTGTAAAATTTATAATGAACAAGACGATATTTTTCCTTTTCCGAGCTCTGAAACAGTGACGGATTTAGGCGTTGGCTCGCGAGGCCTGGGCTTAAGGCGACGAATTTTTAGGGGTGCCAAAATTTTCTAGGTGGCAAAAATTTGAAATCGATTTTATTTTTTATCAATTGTAAGACTGAATTTTAATGATTCTTTTCTTACTTTGATAATCTCAAGATGCTAATATTAAAAGCATAGAATTATTTTTTAAAATAATTAATCGAATAAGTAGTAAAATTTAAAATTTCTATCAAATAAGTACTAAAAAAGTTTTCGTTAAGTACAGGATTTATCTATTGATGTTAGATTTTCCATAAATTTTTGTCAAAAAATCAAAATGTAGCGTTTGTTTACTCATCATTATAACACAAAATATTAATTCACTATATTTAATTATACCTTTGTCCGGTAACTGAAAAACTTTATTATTATTTTTTTTCCATCTCGCATAAAAATTTTATAGTTTTATTTAATGTGAGGCGTAATTCATGCCTAAATTTATTTAGAATCTATTATTACTATTCGTATTATTATTATTATTATTATATATGGGTGTCAAATTGGACTTAGAGCACCATCTAACCTAAATCCATCTCTGCTCTGAAAAACAAGTTAAACTTGCATTTTATATTTTACTCTACATGCCTAAAAATATGAAAATTTTAACCATTGGAATAAAAAAAGAAAAAAAAAGATCAGTTTTTTTTTCTTCTTTTTTTTTTTTTTACAAATAAAAACACCGTGAAATATATAATATAGATTAAGCTAGTTTGAAGATAAAAGTTATGATACAAGCTTTTAAATTAAGTTAGTTACCGCAATCACACAGTATTCAAGTAACTAAATCATATGCTAAACTTACCTTATTAGGTTTCAGTTGCTCACACTTTTCATAGGCAGCATGGGCTTCATCAGTTGCTGCAGAAAACGAAGATTATACAAAGATTCAATCTGTGTTTGATCATGTAAATAACTAAAATATTCAGACAGGCGTACTCAGACTATTTTTATGAAAAGGGTTTACATTTTAAAACTCACGTTGCGTTTACGAAATCTTCAATGCATAACTTTTATGGTAAAAAGTAAAAAATTCTTGGTTTGTAGAAAGGGTTGTGTACGCCAATGTATTCAGAATCTATGTATTTTCAAAAAATAAATGAAAGATTTTAACTGCTCGATTTTAAGCATTTTGTGTACACACAGGGACGTCTTAAGGCCCAGGGCCTCATTCTCTTTGGGGGCCTCTTCTCGACTCAGTCTTAATAAGATCAGAATCCAAATAATTTTAATGCTCAACTGTTATTCCCGAATTTAGTCACTGAAAAACTGGCAATTTCGAACAAAATGATTACTGGCAACCATGGTAAAACTGCATTATTATGTAATGAGCGTCTCCCACATATATCTAGGTCTACCCCTAACATCATCATTACGTGTCTAGTTGAAAGGTGGTAGTCGGTTTGTACAGAAAGACCCCGATTAACGCTCTTTTATTTGAATTGTGGGTTTCTCTGAAATTGCACACTGCGTTAGGCTTCCCGATATCCGAAGCAGTTTATCTATGTTTCTTCTTTCCTGCGGTGTTATACAAACGTATTTTTATCGTTTCAAACATTTGTTGAAGTTATTGTATAAGTATAAATTTATATAATATATAATGATTGCTATAGTGACAATTATTGTGATTTTTAATTTTAATCATGGGTGATAATCAAAAACACGAAAATAAAGCAACAAGAAAAATAGCAATTTATTAGAAACTAAAATGCAAATGATTAGAAGATTAGATATTGGTGAACGTCAATCTCAAATTGGTGCTGCATTGAATTTGGCAATTTCAACTATAGGGACCATTCTTAAGTATAAAGAAAAAATACTATCATTGGCAACTGCAGCTACGACAAGCTCTGCAACTACAATTACCTGTTCTAGAAATAATACAATAGAGGAAATGGAAAAACGACTTTCTCTACGGATTGACGACAGAATGGACAGACAATATACCATTAAGCCAATCTAAATTCTTGATAAAAAGGCAGAAAATTGGAAATACAGAAGAGACTGAATGATCTGAAATGCAAACATACTGACTTAGAATTTTGTTTATTTTTATATGTATATTCGGTTATTATGTTTCTATATTTGCAAGAAATAAATTTTTGTTTTATTGTTATAAAAAACATAATTAATAAATTTAATGGTAAAATGCTTGGCCAATTTTCTACCCATCTTCCCCTAACCCCATTATCTACATGATGAAATAACATCGTTTAACGCTGTTTCATATTACGCTCTAACTTGATGGAACGTATACCCCACGTTAAGCGGATTCTTACTGTACTTAGATTTATGAAATTGTCAATCATGTACATTTATAGATTTGAGTTACCGATTGTACGAGTATATGACAACGTATGCTATAACTGTCTATTTTTAAGAGTCACAGGTAGGGCTTACTCTCGCATAGGGGCCCAAGGCCTCAAGAAGTCTTAAGGCGTCCCTGTGCACACACATGGTATAATTCTAATTCAAAATATTAGAATGATGAAAAATAAAGCACAAAGTGATTTGAAATTTGTATTTGTTTCGATTGAAATAAATTCTTGAGTCTTTTTTTGAAGTGTATCATATTTAAAATATTTTTATAGATGAGAGAGAGAGAAAGAGAACATAGCTATGTTAAAAAAAAAAATCAGTATGATATTTCAGTTTTTTGGTGTGATTTCTTTTTTTATTTACACGTGATTTCTATAAGAGAGAAATGTATTTATCGTAATTTAAAAGAAAGTGATCCAAAACATTTATTCGTTTGTAGGTATTACACATTGAATTATTCAGTAATTAAAATTTATGCAAAAGCGCTGGAGTTGTAATCATTCTGCTAATGATTCGAATGTCTATTATCTCTTCTTTTTTGTTATTGGTCCAGTTAGATATTACTTCTAAAGTTGGGATGTTTCCTAAAATTTTTAGATATTTGCTGGTGCAGTAGAGTCCCGAAAACTCGGCACTCGATAACCCGGTAGTCCGGATAACCCGGCCACATACTTGCCGGTCGAAAAAAAACCTCGTGCGGGACACCATACAAACCGTACAGTTAAACGCACTGTACAAACTCCTTAAATATGACATATTGAAGAGAATTAAAAGCTATACTTTGAACAACGTTCGTCGATAACGAATTTATTGTTCCTCGTCTTCGTAAAGAAACAAAAAACAAAAAAAAAAAAAACGAGAATTTAATTGGGAAAATAACAGAACATTACTCATTTCTTTAACAAAGTAACTAATTATTGCAAAGTCGGCTTCTTAATTTTGGTTAACCCTTTATCTACCGACGGTACTTATAAGTACCACCCACTTTAAAATTACATAGAATAACCATTTTTACGAATACTCTGATGATACTTAGCAGGGATATTCTTTTAAATCCACTCTTCCAAGATATATGGCAGCACGGGTTTTATGATGAGTATTTTAGCGGGAAAGGTGAATAGTTTTATAGCAGAAATTGAGTTTTCAGCTAACAGCATTTTCAGCGGAGTGCGAAGATTATCATTTATGTCCCGAAAAAATAGTTAATGTCAAAATTTAAGTGTCTTATTATTTTTTTCTTGTATATTAATGAAGACCTTAGAAAACGGTTTGACTATTTATTTTAAGTGAGCAGTGTATATAATTAATTTTACAGTGGAATATCGTTAATTAATTAATTAGCTCTAACCGATTAAATTTCACAAATTTGAGTATTTTGCTTATGTATGTCCCTTAAATTTTAATGTAGGGATTCGAAAAAAATATTACATGAAAAAAAACTTCAGTAAATCATAATGCGGTAGATAAAGGGTTAAAGACAGCTTTATGCATTCGTAAAATATTTTTTTGAGGTTCGTCTGACCAGGTAAATTACTGTATGCTTGTATTCATTTTCACGTAGTAAATGCTCCATGCCTTCCTAAAGTAGGCATTTTTCCTTTGTCTAATGGTATTTGGGCAGTTAATTTTCTGTTGTATTCTCAAGCAAACGATACATACTAGTGCAATACAATATTTTCTGAGGAAACCCTCGTACTTATTCTCTTTTTTTAATCCCATTCTCGATAACCTAGCATTTTCACAAACTAGACCACCCTTCGGACCACATTAAGCCGAGTTTTCGAGACTTTACTGCATTATAATTCTCAATGGTTTTTTCCAATCTGATTCGGAAATTATTAGTGTTGATGTCATCAGGTGCAATCCAGTCAATGTAAACATAAGACCCCGTTGCGGATCTTATAAATTAATCCGCCTGCTCACATACCAAATGATTCTCCAAACAAAAGTTCACTGGGATATATTTAAAATGTTACCTAAAGTTAAAAAGTTATTTACACTTTAATATCTTCTTGTTGCAATCGAAACACAGATGCCCTCATTCATAACTGTGGTAAAATATCGCGATTCATCGTTGAAAAGTACATTAATGCACTCCTGATTTCTTCAATGCAATTTATCTTTGAACCTCTAAAGTTTATTTGCTTATATAAATTAACGGCTTTATTTTGGTTACACAAGACTGAAAGAAAATCAAGTTCATGGAATGATCGCTGTGTGATAATATTGAAACATCCGTTCTTTTTGTTTTCGCCGCTTTCTATTTATTAATCTTGACTGGATCCTAGTTGAACCCCCTGATTTGGTGTTGGCAGGCAACCTTTGTACGCATGCTGCATGCGCTTAGGATTTAGCCTTTGGCTATTTTTTAAAATGGCTCAAAAAAAATCAGGGGGTTCAACTAGGACTAAAATAAAACATTCCCCCCCCCCCCAGTAATCAGTTGTCAACTAACTCCCTTATCACAAATCGAAGAGCAATTTAGCATCCCTTTCATGAGACCCATTTTTAAATTGTGGCCAAGTCAGACTTTCAAACAAGCCTTTTCTCGTAAGCAAATTTGTATACTGACTAAAATGACAAATCACACAGTTTTTCAAACATTTTACTATTCTAAATCGAATCTGGGAATATTTAAATTGTTTGAAAGATTTCAATACCTTTCCTTACAAAATATATTAATTCTTTAGATACATATGAATAAATAATCATACGTCATCATGCTGTAAAAATTTTGTAATTTAATTTTTGTAATTAACATTTGTTTTGTTCGGTCTCTTTGTTTATTTTTACAGACCCCAAATATTTTCTATGACATTACAATGACTTTTTGAAAACATAATTCTAGTATTATGAATTGAATTTACAAAATGAATGAACGAGATCTAAATAAATTCACAAATGGTATAATAATATATCTTAATGTGAAAAGTTATATTCGTGGGGTATAACCTATGGTCATTGTTACCAAACAATCCATAAACAAGTATATATATGTACATGAGAAAAGCAACTGATTCATCTACAGATCTCCAAAATTAGACTTATAGACTTTAAATTTGGCTAGCATGTTTCTTTTGTTGAGTAGAAATCCGCTAAGAACGAGAGAGATTTCCGAAAATTAAATCTCAGGGGTGGGTCATGGTGGTAAATTGATATACTTCTATTTTTGAAATTCATGTTGTCTTATTTTAGAGCAAGGGGGCAGGAATTATAAGAATGCTTTTGAATTTAATCTAAAAGACTTCTAGGACTTAGATATCAATAACTTTAGAACAATCTACAGTCTTATAACGTATTTGTCTAATTTTGTATTGTACATTTTTATTAATGTTCCTTCGTTTATAGTTCTGTGATATTTAAAGTTCATTCTATTGTATATTTAAAGTTAAAATAGTCTATTTAGTTTTATATTTCATTAAGAAAAACCAGACTAAAAACTGATTAACTGGTTTTTCATTGTATGAAAAAATGAAAACCCGTTTCTTTCAAGAATCTACAAATTATAAACTTTTTATTTTTGTAAAATTATTCAGAAGCTATACTTGATGAATAATTCAATTTTTTTTAACCAAACGCATTAATAAATAGTATTTACACTGCTTTATAATATTCATATAATGAATATTCCGTGTTAATGACAATTAAAGACGTTGTTAAACAAACATATAGAAGCAATAGTTTGACATGGGTCATGGAAAGTTTGTTAAAAAATTATTAGATTTAGAATTAATTTTTAAATACATTTAAAATTGAAGCCTTTTCAATTTGAACAGAATTTTAAAAAGTGCATTTGTGATAAAAAATCCAACTTACCACAAGCCAGGCATTTGTAAAAATTGACTCCTCTCTCTTTCATCTTTTCCCTTTCATCATTGCCAAAGCAAGATCCCAAAATAGCGAAAAATATCGCAAAGATGATAAAAGTATTCATTTTTAAACGATCAGATATCTTCAACTGTCTCACTTTCGAAAGACTAAATAATTCGTGATTTATCCGTTCTTATTTACTGCCTTTTATACTCTGTCAAGAAATTAAAAATATATACTGTTTTCCCCATATTGCTAACATTTTATTTGTTATTCTAAAAATGCATTTATCGGCTGTCAATTTTCAGCTGTTACGTGAAAACTCATTTTGCCACACAATGCTTCGTCGAATTTTTTTTCACTTCAAACGTGAATAAAATTACACTTTCGTGTGAAAAAGTAATTGTCTTTTGGAGTGAAGAATGTAATTTTTAAAAGAAAACGCGATCTCATGATCGAAGGCCATTGTAAAAAAAGCGTTAACTGGTAAATAAAGGTGAAGTATTTGTTCCACAGGTTTGAGATTATTTGCAGACGATTCTTTTTCCTTCTGTATTTCAAGGCTTAAGATGTTTGGCTGAATTTGCTGGCCTCATTTTTTCTTTAATACTTTCCTAAGTAAAACTTAAGGACATGGAATGTTTGAAATTAAAAACTGATGTACGTCTTTGAAAAATCAATAAAGAATTGAATAATTGGAACGAAGTTAATTGGGAAATATTTCAACATGGAAAAGAATAATTTAAAGTTAATAGAAATAACACAATCTCAATTTTCTGTTTTTGAGTCAATCATAACAGACATCTCTATAAAGAAAAAAAAAATGCAAATTTATTTTTAAAATCTGTAAAAAACCCTTAGCCTTATGTCCTCATTGTTTTCTTTTCATCTTATTTGCACTCAAAACTACGTAATAAATTTTTAACATAATACAAGAAGCAAACCAATTGAAAACGGAGATAGATTTTTCTTAAATATTGTAAATATATTAGAACAATTATATAAAATTTTATTGATTAAAAGAAATTGTTTCTTAATTAAGCTTTTAATAACAAAAGCAATATCTAAAAGCTTTTTGCTTGATTTTCAAATTAAAACAAATTCTGTACTCGCTAATAATCTACAGAAAGTTCTTTAAAGTCAATATGACCTAATTTGGAATTTCAAACATAAAAACGTCCTAGAAATATTTTAAGATTAAAATATCCCAACAAAAGTTTTGTAAACTGAAAATGGAACACGCATAGGAGTTCAAAAGAATTAAAATTTAGCGGTTCAGCATAAAAAGCTGAATATATAAGGGTTGCCCAAATGAAAAGTTTACAACTTGAATAAAAAGAATACCTCTATTGGAATTTAAAATAAATTGCCTTGGGCGTTGTAGCACACACGGTTCTCATTATTTCGACAATAGGTCTATACAGTAGCGCACACAGGAATTTTTCAAGGGGGAGGGGGTCCGGGGTCGAAAGTTCACCATTCTTGTATCATGCTCCTTTTGATTTTGTCGATTTTCGGTAACAAAACACAGTAAAAACTAATTATTGAATAAATAATTGGCATTAATTAATAAAATTAATCATTAATAACAAATACAAAAAAATTACGTACTATATACTTAAAATTATAATTAATCGGAAAAAAAATCAAGGCTTTGGGGGGGGGGGGGACCCTTACCCCCCCCCCTTGTGTGCGCCGCTGGGGCTATGTCTTCACTGTAGAAAGATTGTTGTTAGTTCTCGAGATAGTCCTGCATAGCTTCCTTCACCTCATCGTTCGAATGGAAACGTAATGCTCTCTTAAATGGAAAAAAGTGTGAAAGGTTTCAGGGAGACAAATTCGGACTGTACGATGGGTGTTCCAATACTTTTCAACGAAATTTTGCCAAGAGTGTCTAGGCTTCATGAGAGATATTTGGGCTGGCATTGTCATGGAGATCTGGTATCGTTTGCCATCCTTCACAAAAGATTTTTCACCAATTATACGAACTAAGTAGTGTTCGCTATAGACTGACCCCATTCGCTAATAACTGTCTGCATTCAGCTCACCTTCCGCTATCAGAAACCATACTACCACGTATTACACCGATACGGACGCATCCATGAATAGCGCGACATTACTTTGGGTGTATTTTCTCTACCAAGAACATGTTTCATCATTGTACGTCGTATGCGATGTACACCCCCAACCTC
>BMAV01009571.1:75294-131161 GCA_019973955.1 Trichonephila inaurata madagascariensis | reverse complement strand
ATTGGTCAAATATTCTCCAGTCGTTTCAGTGACAGCAAGAAATCCGATCAAGTTTTCTTCTATATTTCCGGTTGATGTACTACAATATCTACAATATCTTAAGTGTTAAATTCCAGTACAGTCTCTAGTGCAATCGAGTAAAAAAGAATATTTTGTCTCTCTTTTATCCTACCAATCACTTCACTAGTAACTGTGTTTGATATGATTGTGATCAATTCATATTGAATATTGTGGCTTAGATAATGGTGTGCAAGTTGTTTATCATCAATGCGATTTGTGTTCACGTAACGTAGGATCATGTCTATCAAGTCTATGAAGTTTCTAGAATTCTTAGTGTCTTGGTCTGTTTTGAGAGATTCTCTGTGACCTCTAAACGCCAGATTATGATAGGCTAAGAAATTTATTATATCAATTAATCTCTCAATCAAATTTTAGCTATGATTTTGAGATTCAGGAGTTCACTTTTGGTTTTCTCGGTTCAATGTTTTTTCGTGCTTTATTCCCTTCTCTAATGTTATCCATTGGAACATATAGGCTATATGTTCTTTAGTATTCTTATGTCTCTGTAAAATACTACTTAAATCAGTGTTTCTCAAACTGTGGGGGGCGTGACAACTCTACAAGGGGGGCGCGAGCCTATTGAAAAGTCGAGAACAAAAGATTATTTAAAAAAATTATTAATTTACTGAAAGTAAGCAAACAAAATACATTCTGACATAATAAAAAATAAAATACACATTTACACTGATATATTACACTTATGAATATATCAGTGCTACACAATGTATTTTATATAATATATTTAACAATTCTAAGTTAAAAACAAGTTTATTAATTACCAGTGACCCTATGGGTTTGTCATATATATAATTTATAACAAAAATTAACACTTATCTTGATAATTTTTGTACGGTTTATAATTAATATTTGACTGCCGATCATAAGTTTCGCGATTCGCTTCCAAATGCCAACCGTTTTCCCCGTAGGCACTCGTATGTGATGTATTGTGGGAAGGGAGAGGAATAAAGGAGCAAAAATAATCTGAAATAAGTAAATCCTTCGCAAACATTGTCAGGGTGCTTTTATTGCATTCTAAAGTCTTGAAATAATTTTACGGATAGCAGTGCACAAAAAAAAATCGTACTTCGGAAAGACGTATATATACGTCTGAAGAAATAAAAGCTTTGGCTTAGCGAGACGTTTATATACACGGGGGTGCTTAAGAGGTTAAAGTCGTATCGTAGTTTTAGCGTCAAAGTGTAGTATTATTGAATTCAGTACATTGTTATTGTATGGGGAAGGGGCGCGATGAAAATAATGATTGAATATTGGGTCGCGAGTATTGCAACTTTGAGAAGCACTGACTTGAATGTTTCCAATCACATCACCTTGCTCACGCCTTACGCCGCCTCTGTCGGCAACAACATACAACTCGGTCTTAGAACATGATTGTGACTTAAAATTAGCCTTGGTGTATTTTTAGAGCGAAGTTAATTTCTTTTAGAATGTACTGTATTATTATAAAAAAATTGAGTATTTTGAAAATGTTGTTAAAGGAAGTAAACGTAAGATAATAAGCTTGAATTTGTTGGGAAAATATGGTTTTATTTTCTTATCGCAGTAGCTTTTTCTTTTGTGCGAGCATTTACAATGCACGCGATTTTCCATTTTCTTCCAATCTGATTTTTAGGCAATATAGCGTCTGTTGCTCAAACGGAAGCTGTCATTCATTTTATAATTTTCTTCGGTTTTTATTTTATTTTTGTTTTGTCTTATTCCCATTCATGCGTAAAAGAGAGAAAAGATCATTATCTTTCACGTACTCCATAAAAAGTACAAAAATAATAAGATTTAAGAAATAGCAAACCAAACAACCATGATCATAATGAGTTAAATTCACGACAATCGTATGATTAATTCAATCACGTGTTCTCCATTGCATTTAAAATTGGCATTCGAAGTTTAGTTGTTCTACTTAACAAATAAAGATTTGAAATTGGGTAATGTTGTTCAAGTATTAAGAATCTTCAAAATTAAAAAAAAAAAAATCTTATATTATATGCGTACTTTTAAGTCAAGTGCATTTTGTTTGCTTATGTTCATTATTGTTTTTGTCTAACACATACTTTATAAAAGAAAGTTTCTGCAAAAAAACCAAAAGTTGGCAACAATGAAGCGTATGAACTGATTGACTGGAAACACATAACTATGACGTCACATGAATTTAGCCTACTACTATATTTTATCTACTCGTACTATACAATGGAAGGTAGAAATAAAAAGAACATATAAAACACATCACTCCAATTCTAGATAAAAATCTTAAATTCTCTTTGGATACGTTCTTAAATTTCTCTTGAATTAAAACATTTCATTGTCTTTGACTAGAAAGAAATTATGAGCAAAGGAAGTTTACAACAAAAAGTATTAATGTTCCTTGTTATTTCAAATTCTGAATTAATATAGAATATTATATGATAGATTAATGAACATTTCAGTTAAATATGTATATGCCGTTATATTTTTAAGAGGCAGATTATTTCACCTTTAAAAGATCGCAATATTTATACTGACCTATTTTTTAAATGGATGTCTTTTACTGAATGCTTTGTTTTCATCATATTACTGAAATATATATTGAAAAACAAAGTAAAATTTTTCGGGTATTTTTGGAAGAAGGTAATACAAAAAATTAATAAGTCCAAAAATATATAAATGTATATATATATATATAAAATATTCCTAAATAAATAATGATAAAAATCACCCCCTCCATGAGAGTAATATGATATAGAAAATGTGTTTTTTATCGTAAAACCTAATGATTCATTTCAAAATCGAAAACAAAAAAGAAATGATAAGTCAGAGAAATGTAATATTACTGTGATATATACACATAAATATTAAAAATTGATGTCCTGGTCAACTTTTTTTTCAGATTGGCAAACGCAGGGAAACTATTTTTGCTCACTGGAAAAGCAATTAAAAAGTTCCTCACGATGTTCCATAATTTGAAATAAATAACAAGTATGTGTGTGTGTGTGTGTCTTTTTAAAGCAAAAATTGCTGACATCCATTTCTAAACTTAAAGATCTTCGTTGGGGGGCCATTATTATCAGTTCCTCTTGTTACATGACATTTATTTTCTTCAATGTGACCGTATGAATTCCTTTTATACTGTGGTATTACCCTAGTCAAAACATTATCAATCCTATTTTCAGAATCTAATTAGAAGTCATTTAAATGTTGAACGTAGGTTAAAGCGTCATTTTCCTGGCTGATTGTCTATGGCAAAATGAGAAACTGGGAAAATTCCTGAAGTTCAATATCATATTTCATGAGATTAACTCTGCCAAGAAAAACTGAAATGATGGTCTTTGTTTTAATAAAATATATGCTGTCACCCTGTATTTGTAAATTGGCCTTATTAAATTTCGTAAATAAATCTGTTAAACAAGCAAAAACTGTTTTCTACTTGATTACATTTTCTTTTAATATTATATATGATCACCATCGGATTTAATGAGATTGATTGATTAATTGAATATTAACGTCGCACTGTTCAGCTACACGAGGGCTTTTGGCGACGGCCCACGTAATTTTGAACCATGGTCAAGTGACGTGGACGACACCTGAGCTGGCACCCCCTCTCCTAACTACCACACCACACCAACGAGAGGACGTTTCAGCTCTCGACAGATTTAACGTGCATCACTGCCCTACACGGCGGGTCTTTAGTGGTAGTGGGCTCGAACTCGTGACAAGGCAAGCCACGATCCGATACCTATACCACTCGGCTACCGCGGCCACTCGGATTTAATGAGAGCCACTATCATAGACCCCCATTTACACCTTATGGACCCCTAAATCATTTTTTTACTGACGTGGACCTCTTGTTGTCATCATAGACCACTGGGGGTCGATATGGACCCCTTTGGGAATCACTGAGTTAACCTTTTCCCCGTGGTCTATTACCCAAATACTAATGATTGGAGAGAGGGAGAGAGACGCTTTCCATTTCATTTTACTTGATTGTAAATTTTCTATTCCATCTAACTACTATAAACGTATATTAAATATATATGTTCATGACATCAAAAATAGAACATATTACTTTTATGTAGTAAACACGTAACTCTTTTTTTTTCTTTTTCAATGGCTCGACAGCCCTGGGTGGGCCCTGACCTTGTCCAGAAGTTTTCTTCAGGCATCTCTACTTTTGGCAACTGTTTTCCAGTTTTTGAACTTTAAAATATTTAAATATTTTTCGATATAGTCAATCCATCTTAAAGGGGTTCTGCCCCGATGTCTATTTCCCATGGGCTTTGCCAGAAAGATTTTCTTGCAGCAACGATCTTCATTCATTCTAGCCAGATAACCAGGGTATTTAAGTCTCTGTAATTTGACAAATTTTACAATATCAGGTTGTTTGTAAATTTTGTAGAGTTCTAAGTTATATCTTCTTATCCAGGATCCATTCACTTGGATCCCACCGAGAATGCAGAGCAAGATCTTTCTCTCGAAAATTCCCAAAGCTTCCTCATCAAGTAAAGTCAATGCCGAAGTGTTTGATGCATAAGTCAGGACAGATATTATAAGACTTTTGTAAAGAAGCAATTTAGCTCTTTATTTGAGAAAACTGGATTCTAAATAATTCTTCAAGGCATAGGCATAAAAACATCTATTTGCAGCAATGATTATTTTATAAATTTCTAGGGTCAACCCATTTTTATTATTTATCTCAATTCCCAAATAAGTAACACTGTTAACTTTTTCAAATTTATTATTATGAAACTTTATTACATATAAATAAAGAAGCATATACTATGAGCATTTTTCACATTTTCTTTAGTCCGTATTCTCATTAAAACCATGTAAAGTTTATTGTATATTTATATTGAATAAATATATAAGGTTAAGTAATATTGATTTAACATACTACGAATAACTTTTACCGTAATCTTAATTACATTTAAATCGCTTAATCAAAATTTCAAAGGCGTCTCATTAATTACATTACATCATTTACATTAATTCCTCTTGAAATTCGAACAATGAGTCAATGCTATCATGTAAAGGTTTGATCTACATTTTCGAACATTCTGAGTGAAATATACATAAAATAAAGCCATTGTTACATAAATTGTCATTTAGAATATTTTGGATGATTAAACAATCATCAAAAACTTCTGACCTAAATTCTAAAAAATGTGTAGTTTTGAGAAGTAATTATTCCTTAAGGCAAGTCTCTCGACTTCAGTCTATTGGTCATTTTTAATTCTTGAATGCGTTGTTAATACTAAAAAAATTCTACTTCCTTCCTCAAATTTAGGCTAATATAACCGATTTAGATTAGAGCAAAAAATAATTAAACATTCTTTGGGATTTGCTTTTTTTCTTCTAAATTTGACAATTTCAGATATTTCGTAAAGATTTGAAAATCCACAAATGGAATTATCAAAATTGATGTAAAAAAGTTTAAGAAATTGAAGGGAAAATATAATTCCAGAAAAAAACTTTCATTATTTTTTTTTATCTGGGTGCATTTTATTCCATTTAAATCGATACACCTGTCTAGGCTCTAAGTAGAACATCTTTAGAATTAACATTACGTTCGCAAGCTCAGAGTGATACATAATCATGTGTCTTAGTTCACTTCATCAATTATTTTCCAAAATTAAAATAGCAATGGAAATGTAGTCACTTTTAGGTACATATTACTTGACTGATTTTTTGACCTATTGAAACATTTAAGAATAATGATTTCAGTACACTTGTGCGTTTGAAGATTCTTTTGATGATGTCCAATATTTCATTTATGCAACCCAGTCACCAAAATTTTGTCAGAAATTATACAGTAAAACCTGTTTTTGTGCGGAAGATATATAGGCACCGAATAAAAAGAAACCGCACAAAAACAATATGTGAAAATTTGATAAATACTTACATATAACTAACAACTCTTTTGACATACTACAGAAAATTGTTTTATGCGGCGGAGAACTGCATACAAAAATTGCTCTTAAAAATGTCAATTATTTACGTGAAAGTATTTCCAAACAAAATAAATAATTAAATTCCACATGGAAACATTTTAAAAGCAATTCATTTCTCATTGTATCCAGGGAAAAATTTATAAAATGCTGATACATAATTTACTGCTACTCGTAATCCAAAGCGCTCATCTTCGTGTGAGTTTTTAGTTCAAAATCGCTTTCGTCATCTGAAGATACAATTTCAATCGATTTATTTTTTGGCACCATAAAGGGATAAGTTTTTGCCACGACGGTCTGTTGGTCAGTTGCTTGTGAACGTCACGATAACCGGATATGCATGACCGAAGCTCTTTTGGGAATTTCAAACTCCTTTCAGAATAGGTATTTATTTTAAGAAATTAATTTTTTTTTCCGATTTGCAGGAAAGCTGGATCCTTACATATATTTCCTCCGCTCTGAAAGTACCCTGTTCTTCTTGTCCGTCCTCATTATCTATCAAATTATTGATAATGTCACTATCATTGAAAGTTTCGTCTTCAATCAAGTGCATGCTACTAGTTCATTGAGAAAAAGCAATGGAACGCGCATTGTCAAGAGGCAGTTTGTACCTAATGCACAGAGCGTCTTGAACTGTATATATGTAAACTGATAAAAAAACATTACAGTGGTGACAAAGCCGTTGAAATTCATACACCACATAAAAAAAGATCGCTCACAAAAAAAAATCGTATAAAAATAAAATCGCACAAATATATAATCGCATAAAAAAGGACCACCCCCAAACAGGTTCTATTGAATAGTTATCATACAAATAGGCAATTTCCATAATTAGTATTAAAAAAGGGAGATACATCATCATTATACAGAATAAAAAAATCATCAAAATACAGAGACGTCTTCGTTATTATTTTTATTACTCAAAAAAGATACATTTTTTTTACATGTAATGACTCTTTACATGGACTCAAAGAGAGATCATATTTTTTTTTATATAATATAGCATTGCATTGCAAGCAGACTCAAGAATATACATATAATAATATTCAAACTATAAAATGTAACAGTTCAACATTTTCAATCGTCCTCGTGGCAATAGTGCTTCTTCATTTCTTTAACACAGTCCTGAAATATAAAAATATAAGTCAAAAGTAGTATGGGTTTTCATATACAGTTTCATATTCTGTAAAAGATTGACTGTGCTATGAACCTGATTCCTGGCAGATATATGTTAATTTCTTAGCGACATGGTATTTAACGTAGTAATCAAAGTTTTCAAACTTATTTTCATATTTAAACTAATTTGAAAAGTTATTTGTACACATTTATTTCGGAATTTATACAGATTTTTATATTAAGAAATAATAAATTCCCACACATACCTTGAATTTTTTCAAAGCAGCCATGTCTTCCTCAGTCAACTAAAATAAAAATCAATGAGTCATTAAAGGATTATGATTAATTAATCACATGTTCTTTACAAATATAAAAACCATGATTAATGAGTTTTTTTTTCTTTAATGTAGAACATTCATAAATTGTTCCTTATTTAGATCATATAGCAGAGTAAAATTAAAAGATTTTTTTAAAGCTGGTATTAAAATAAGGGTATATGCAGCTGTTCTACTACTTTTGTAATCAATAACTATCTTACATAGCTCTTTCGTTTAGGTTTAATAAAAAACGTACTCATATGAGTAGTTTTTATTAAAATAAATTTCAGTTTTTCTTCACTAGTTATTCAGCACGTTTTTTTTCCAAACCTTCTCTAATCTGACGTCTCCAGAGGTCTGACGCTGTTTGCTACTAGGAAATAATTTATTATTTTCCAATCGAAATATGATTTCTATCTCAAACTATCATTCACTCCAGACAATTTTCCTTTTCATGCTTAGCACTGGACATAAAAACACAAACATACAATCCTATCAATATCTGACAGATAGGGCATTATAAAAAAAGTTATCGATAGAATGAGGTTATAAAAAAGATGTAGAGAAGAACCAACTGATCTATGTTGGTAGTTTAGCAATATATGACTTATTAAGTTTCCTGAAATTCGTTTCTAATGAACTAACTAGGCAAATATAAAATTCTGAGGAATGCTGACTTTCTTCAAGTGGAAGAAAGCCTAATGGTTTGATTTCGACAACAGAGATCAAGCTGTACTCCAATTTCTGACGGCAATTTAAAAAATAGAATATTTTAATGAGCAAATGACCAAATAAGGATCATTTTAACAGCAGTAAAGTTGCCTGGATAAATTTAAAAAGCGTTATGACTCTAAACTTTTTTCAACGAGTTAATTAGTTTGAAAGTAATTTGCACATTAATCTACCATCTCTCGATTTTAAAACAAAATTATCAAGTTAGGTTTATCCGTATGAGCAGGTTTTCATCGTAGATGAAACTGGTCTCAATGGGGAACAGCTTCAGTCAAAAATGTTTGTGATATCTGATGAAAAATCTGGAACGCCTTACTTATACGTTTTGTTCCAATCCATCAGGTGATATTATGTTGAAATTGTCTGTTGTGGGGAGAAAGGTTTAAAAAGTCATTCAAAAGTGTTTAAAAAAGTCTTCTTGTTCATTACGCGAATAAATCCTGTTCATGGATTACGCAAGAATTTTTTTACGAGTGATTTAAAGACAGAGTTTCTGCACTTGAAGTTAAGGAGTTTTTAAAACAAAAAAAAACAACCCTCTCTACAAAAGGTTACTTCCTTTTCTAACAATAGTTCAAAAAACAGATGACAGATGCTGAAAAACAAACCTAAAAACAAATGATGAATGTCCAAACAAAAGATGGTATTACAGAGGCTGTGAATTTACAAAAAAAACTATCGTTCTAATACAGCCAATGGATCAAAATGTTATTAAAATGATGAAGGGACATAGAGAAAAAACGTGTCGTGAACCAACCTCTCAGTTATATGTTAATTTAGAAAGGGTTTAATGTGTATAAAATGTACTATGCTCAATGTCGAATACGTCTACCATCAAATGAAATAATATTCACTTGTGAAATACTGAAAGACCTTATACACTTTGTGTTTTCAAGACGACAATGCAAAGATCGGCAAAACAGTTGTTTCTTGGGTGAAAAGACCCACTCTGAACCTTAATTGAACGGGTCAAAAATGTTAGTCAATGATTTACGATGATAGGTGATGGAAAAAAGAAAATTTGACTTGATTGGTGAAGAAATAGTTTTAGAAATTACAGGAGATTAAGAACCAGAGAGTTACAACTATATATATAGCAAGAGCCAAGAAGTTTAACTGCCAATTGCGATGATGCTATGTCTACAACTAACACTATTTTATTTGCTAGAAGAGAAAGGGGAAAATCTTAATGCTCAAAAATGTTAAAAAGTGTGACACCTTTACAATAAGTAACACCTTTGGTGCAAAATAAAACCAATAACTGATTATATTATGTCTTGAATTTGTATTAAAAATGTATTACTTGATGGTTTATTGAAGTGGGTTAGTTAAGTTGGATTTTTCCTAAATATATACAATATTGTACTAATGTTTTATTATTTTAAAACGATGTTGTTTATGTGATGGTATATAATATTATTACGAATTTTGTGCAATAAATAATACCAATAATAATGTACTGTAAATAATTTATATCTGGATGTGTTATGCGTTAATATTAACTCTCTATCATTTTGTATGTATTTCGCTATAGCTATGAAAATCCTGTAAAGAAAATAAATTTCCAAACTCCAGAAGGAAAAAGGATAAGAAGACCGAGAACGAGGTGGATGACTAAAGTAGATAAGTGTTTGAAGGACTCGGGAGTTAACCGATGGAAAGAATAGCATCAAATAGATACAGATGGTATAAACTGAATAAGAGAGCCTTGGCCGGTAACCGGATGTAGTACTTGAAAAGCAGAAGTATTTATTTCATGCTAAAATTATAATATTCGCAAGCAACGCCGTTCCTTACATTTTAATGGCGATACTATGGAAACTTGGCGAAATCTTGGCGCTAGAGCCAAGTTGGCATCATTTTGGCGACCATATGGATTCTTCTGGAAATTACTGGAGAAATCTATTAATATCACGATCTATGATGAAGTGGATTTTTCGAGAAAAATCATGCAGACTGTAAATAGAGAGTAGCTCGCCTAAACGTAGTAGTATTGTCTTGATCGTTGAAGAATCAGTTATTACTTCGGCTGTTGAGAGGCGATTGCTTGCGGATAATCTTTATCATCACGTATTTGAATTTTTAGACACTGATAGTTGTATCTGAGCGCCGCAGAAGGTGTGAAGGCCTGATATTTATTCTACGAATTTTGCAGCTGTATCCTGCATTTAAAGGGTTGCTTTTATGCGATAAATTTTCATTTCTGAAAAATTGTCTTGCTCATTGAGACTGATAGCTTGAAACCTTTGAGCCCCGATCTCCGTAACAATATATTTTGTTTGTATAGTTATTATGAATTCCATTATAGAGTTTTGTTCTGTACAATGTGTACATATCAATATCGATTTTCCGTAATTAATTCGACAGAGTATTAGTCCTATTGGCGTTAGATTAAAAAGAATGTTCTGTCCTCAGAAATTCAGTTCTTGTAGCGGCCGTGATTATTCACTACTTGTGAAATAATTTTGCATCCTATTATACATTTAAACAGATTTTATGCAATTTTTAAAGTGAAAGAGTAAAAATATCAAAATTCTATCAGTTTTACGTGATTTTTATTCATTTAAGGAAATTCACTTACATCTAAGTTCAGAAATTTCGAGACTTTTATACAATTTTAAGTATTGCTTTGACTATGAAAAATCTAAATTCCTCGAATTCTGTACATTACAGGAGAAAAGCATCGTTTTTCTGTAATTTGAATTCAATATTTCGAAACAACTTAGAAAATTCTTTCAAATTTTATTTACGTGGAATTTACCGAAATAAATTCTGAGAATTCCCGTTGAATAACTATACCAGAAATGAAAACAAAAATAAACAGTCTTTTTAGCAACCTGTAAATTTCGTGGTTTTGGCGGGGAAAAAATAATCATTTCCTAGCATATAAAAATTGGACTGTGTAAAACAGTGATCGTGATAATAACGCAACTAGTTAATTTGTAGAATCTTTGGCAAACGATTGAAATAAATGTGCTTTTTTAAAGTTGCAAAATTTCATTATATATCTACTGCCCTATTTAAAATAAAAATAGAAACTTCATGATTTTTACAAATTAATTTTTTCTCGCGTTACTTTTCTTATAAATGATTCAAAACCAATTTTTTTTAAGTTATAACTTTTTTTACTCAAATTCTGTTAGAAAGTAATTTTTAAGTATGTTACCTATCGCGAAAAGGGACATTTTTAATCAATTTTTTTTTTCTGATAGTTAGTTTTAAATTATAACCATATATATAAAAAAAGATGAACTTACCGATTTCAAGTAATCTGGATTAGCTATGCAGTCATAGCTCTGAAATAAAAATAATTAATTTTATTGATTATATTAACATAATGATTTTTTTTTTCATATGTCTTCATTGTGAAATAAGAACAAAAAAGTCAAACTTTGCATACTTTTGGATGGTTTTTTAATGTAAAAATTCATTTTCTTTCACAGATTATCAAATATCACTTTTCATATCGATCAATAGTACTTTTTTTGGAAAAATTGTCATGTCAACAAATCTAAAAATTAAACGCAGAAAAAAAACGAGAAAAAAGTTTCTTAAAAAAAGTTTACAGTAGGGAAAGAAATTTAATTTATATCATAGACAATGATAGAAATGATGTTTCTAGATACTATAAATCATTGATTAGTGGATATCTCAACGTAAAATGATTTTTAACATAATACTTATTATTCATCAAAATATCAGCTCAATAAAAAGTTATTTATTCGCTTTTTCAAAACTTTTGCATGCATATATTACTGGAATTATATATGTTACAAAAATTTGAACTTTGATAAAACTTAAGCCCAGGCATTAAACTTTTTTTAAGATAGTAAATTAAACACTGAAGAAAATAAATGAGCTTATTGTGAATCATAATAATGCAATTTTAAAATATTACTAATCCCGACAAAATAAAGGCTTAAGAATAAAGGCAATAAGAAGAACGAAGAAGAAAAAAGGTTTATTCTTGCGGGGCATTTCAATTTGTAAAAAAGGAATATCGGCTGATATATATATAGAGATATCATTATCTGAAAACAATTGCAGGTGAAATTTAAAGTATTTTTGAAGATTTTGTTGAGTTCTCGAAAAGAAGAGTGAAGCTTAAAATCACTCTTCAGGTAAGAGTTTCAGTACTTTTCCGTTTCGCCTGTGCAGGAGATTAAGTCGCCAAAAATAATACAATCGACACCAAACGAAATATTCCCACTGGTAACTTTTTACCATCGCATTTCAAAACAAGTCATAGTCCTTTCTTATCAGTAACGTCTTTTTCATGACACTTCAAAAATGGATGAAACCCCAATGAGAACTAACATTTTTTTATGTGTATATTGTGTGCTGTTGGCAGTAAAGCCTGCTTGGCGAGATATGCCGTGGCGAAACGGAAAAATAAAACATTTTTTATCAGAATTCTCACAACCAGGTATTTTGTTCTTACACTTAACTCAAATAACTATGATAAATCTTTTAATTTTAAAATAAATATAGAATATTTTAAACAATGTAATATATGTGTTAAGATTCATCGACCATTTTCGAACAACTTAAAAATATCGTTAAAAAATATGTATTCCTTCAATGATGGAAACCTCTAAAATATTCATACATGATACCTGTAGAATATTGATAAATGTGTGTAAGGGCAGAATCAAAATGAACATGATTTATTTGATACTTCTTGAATGGAATTAGAAATTTTTATCTGCCGATGTGTGTGTGACTGGTGTAAATTTTTGCACATTACATCTTTAGTTATGATAATGAGATTTCCAAGTAATTCTCAATTGAGTAAAGATGTTACATTTGTTTAAAAAGCGTGTTCTTTAAATACTCGAACTACTGGGCGTCAAAATTACTAGTGGTAATTAGTATCGCCTAAATGGTGCCGCACTAAAAAGTGATACCAGCTCCTGGGGAATGTACTAGATCTGCAAAGGTAGAAATACCAATACTCTGCCGCATTACAGAGAAAAAAAATACTCGAACTTCGCGCACGCGATATAATAATAAAAATAAATATTCAAAAATTAAATCAAATGAAAGAACTTACTTTAGCAACTTCATTGGGATTGTCACAATAAAACTTCCAGCGTGTGGCATCACTTTCCAAGTGTTTTTCAGGGACTATTTTTTTGTAGCATTCCTGAAGGTTAGCCTTGGACTGTAGTGAAATAGAAAGACATTTTCCCTTAGATTACAATTTTCGTAAAATCCGGCGTATTATACTCATATGAAAACAAATTTTTTTTTTCATCTTTAATGTAGACGAAGATACATAAATTCGAGTAAATACGAATCTAAAAGCTATCATGCAGTTCCGCGATGTTTCTTGTTTCGTCATTTTGTCTAGCGCTCCATAGTTTTTCGTATACTTACGAATCAGTTCATATTTTAGGAAATACTGCTATGCGTTATCTTCTGTAGAATGTAGATTCAAAGTTGAATAATTTCTCACAAGATACTATAAGAATATTGCAGCTTATAAACTAAGTTACTATACTTAGCATTCGCGAACAAGATAATTGCGTTTGAACATGCTCTAAACGGCTTTTTATTCTTGGTTGCATGTCGCGGCATTTTTTGATTTGACAGAATTGATCAGTGATATAATGCCGAAATACCACGCCATATAATTTTCATACTATTTTATGAATCCTGAATTAAATAAACAACATGAAAAGGACGTTAACTTTTGTCATGAATATTAACATTCAATCATTAAATAATGTTAACATTAAATTTGCATATTTTTATCAATACTTTATAAATATAATTTTTCCAGACAATTTAGATTTAAATTAAATAAATTAATGTATTTGCTGAAAATATGGTGGAAACATACTTTTTCTGGTCTCAATTCTTCGCACTTAGCATGAGCTGCGAAGGCTTCTTCACTCTCTGTTGAAGAAAAACAAAAGTAAACTATCGATCAAAAATGTTATTAAATCACAATACTTAAAACTTAAAAAGAAAATGGAAAAGTTTAATTCAATGAAATGAATATATATAAAAGTATAGGTGTGAAACAATTCCTAGTATGGAATGGTTTTAAGAGACAGCAAAGCCAAACGGGTACTTTTCCGTTTCGTCAGAGTAAGCGATAAAGTCGCCAAAAATAATAAAACCAACGCCAAACGAAATATTCCACTGGTAATCTTTTACCAGTGGTGTAACGTACACCCCCGCATCGCAAGGAGGGGGAGGGGGCAGGACTCTAGGGGGCTCTCAGCCTGACTGACGCCAAATGTCTTGGGGGGCCAAAACTCCCTAATGTTCTCCGGTACACCACTGCCTTTTACCACCACATTTTTCAAAACAAGTCACCGTCTTTTCTTATCAGTAACATCTTTTTCATAATGCATCACAAAATGGATGAAAAACCAATGAGAAATAACGCTTACAACATTTTTTTATGTATATATTATGTGTTATGTGTATATTATATGTGCTTGGCGAGATTTGCACCGGCGAAGCAGCCAAATGGTGTGTTTTCAAACACCGTAACAAGTAGAAAATACGCCAAATTCTGACCTATACTAATTGTTAACATTATTCATAGATAAAGCTTGTGAAACCTCATTGTAAATAAATTTATCGAATAATAACGCTAATGTAAATATGCGCCCAGCACCATGTATAATTTTGTAAGATATCAAATATATATTTTTTTATCGTACTTTTCCATTTCACCGGCATAGGTGATAAAGTCGCCAAAAATGGTACAACCCATGCCAAACAGAATATTCGCTCTGGTAACCATTTATCGCCACATTTTCAAAACCTACATTTGACGGTACACTTGAAAAAAATTTTAAACATTAAAATGACTATGCCTTGAAATTAAAAAAAGTCTTACATATCGCAACAATGCCAACGCTTAAGATAAGATTAGCAAGGCCTATTTTGTATGTGTAGTACGCGCTGAAGTGACAACCATGTGCTTCTTTTCATATAATGTTGTCAATACGGCTACGATAACACGTAAGTACTATACTTTTAAAAAAACATAAAAAATTATCGAAATGATCAGACATTTTTCGATACTTACAATAAACCGTACTCAAGTTTTGCCAATCGAACATTTTGGCAATTACACCTAAAATAAAATCTAATAAATGCCATTTAATTTTGCTAATTTTACTGTATTACTACTGAAAATCGCTCACAGTACAAGAGAAATTATTGCAGGCGATGATATTTCATGTGCAACGCTTAGCGATTTAAAGTTTGTGTCCAGTTATACGAACATCACGAATTTTTCTTTAAGAACTCTTGTCGCTTAATTGGCTATCCTGCCAAATGGAAGGAAATAGCAACCCTTCCCGAACCGACTTTTTCTATCGTTATTTAGACAGCAGCCAGTCTTAGTTAGTCAATATAAAATGATGGTACTTGCGTATTATCACAACCTATTGGCGACATTATATGAAATGAAGCACTTGGTTGAAGATTCAGCGCACACGACGCACAGGAATTCGGGGTTGCCAACTTGGCGAGTTATTAATAGAGTTGGCTATTGTAGCGATAATACGTAAGTACCTAAAAGATAAGCATCGTTCGGCGAAATTTTTTGTCGCGAAAAATATCAGGGGGTTCAACAAGGACAACTTCTGGCACAATGTCGCATTTTCACGAAAAAGTTATAAATTACAAATAACGTATACCAAATTAATAAAATCATAAGATACTTATGTTTCATTGTAATCGTATTGGCGACATTATATAAAACGAAGCACAAAGTTGCCAATTCAGCATGTACGACACATGCGAAATTAGAGATGCCAATTTGGAGAGTTATCTAAGTGCGTAAGTGCTAATCATAATATTTATAGAGTTTGGCAATAAATTATAGGGATGGATTCTATTGTAGTGTCTACCATTATTTGTCGCAAAATTGGATTAGAGTAGGAATTCAATACAGAAAAACAAACTGTTAATGCACTTAGTCAATATTTTTTTTTCCTTCAGTCGCCAAAGGTTTGAGCGAAACTAAAAATTTACCAAAATTATCTTAAAAGGTGATGAATTATTTATAACATTTAATTTAAACATGTTATTTTTAAACTAATTTGATATCGATAAACTACTAGTTTTCGTAGTGATGTTGAAATCGCACTTATATCTTGGCGGCCGGTGTTAAGTTTATCGTATAATAATGTTAAGCCCCATCTTGACGAAATCTTACTATTATTTGGCGGAAAAATAGGTAGCATTCTAACTATTTCCATAATGTTAATTATAAAAAATGTTAAATGATAGTGCATAGTAGTAGTAAAACAATTGTGAAAAAAGATCACAATTTGTTAGAAGGAAGTCAAACTCTTACCACACGCTAGACATTTGTAAAAGGCCACAACTTTTTCCTTTTTCTTTTCTTTATCTTCATCGCCTAAACAAGATCCCAAAATGGCAAAAGATATCGCAAAAATGACAAAAGTATTCATTTTTTTTCTCCTATCAGAAATATATATTCTGAATTCTTACAACTTCAAAATCACTTAAAGCTAGGAGCAACTATATCCGTTTCTTGTTCGAAACCTTTTTATATATTCTCACGCGACATAAAAAAATTAGCGTTTTTCCTGTTGCCAAAGTTTTATTTTTAAATAAAAAATAAATTTTTAGTCGGATGTCATTCAGAACACATTTGTAAACTTCGCCATATCATGCTTCACTGAGTTTCTATAAGTATAAAAATGAACTAAATTACATTTTCGAGTGAAAACGTAATAGCCTTCAGAGAATTTTTTGTTATAAACAAAATTAAGTTCGTTCCATGATTCAAGGTCAATGTCAGCAGAGATTCGTAACTGATTATTACAGTAGATATATTTTGTTCCGCAAGCTCGGAAAATTATTTTCAGACGATTTCTCTCTCTCTTGCACTTCATGATCACATGATATGCAAATTTTATTTCAGAAAATATTTCGTAATTAGTAATAATCTTAATGTTAGTAATTTTTAATATAATATTGTTTAAACTTTTGATTATTATCTTTTCTATTAGCTGAAAAATAAGTGAAAGATTACTCAACGTATTGAAATAAATTATTTTTCAACCTTTAACATTCATAAATGTTTGCGTAGGTAAATTGAAATTTACTTCAAAATATTGCATCACTGCTAAAATTGAGAGTAAAATTTATAATATTAGTGCAAGCAATACATTTGGATTTTAAAAACTAGTTTACAATTCGTTAGGTATTCTTGGTCGCATTTTGCTTTCTTTCTTATTTACAATTGAAAATTTTATTTGAACATAGTAAGTTCACTTGGGAAAATTTCCGTAACAAATAAGAAAATTAATAAAAAAATATAATTAAAGGGATAAAATGAATAAAATGTAATGCAGGTTTACATATAAAATATAACGACTAATATAACATTCTCCTTTTTTTTCTCTTGTCTTTGCATGGATTTATCAGAGCTGTAAATTTTTTTAATTATTATTATTCTTTTTTCTTCATGAATATCATTATTCTTAAATATTGAAAGAATATCCAAACTAACAAAAAAAAGCAGTTCCCTTTTATTGAAAATAAAAATCTATTTTGAGAACTACCGAATATCACATTTCTATCGATTGTGTTTGGTATGGATATTAGCAATAATTACAATACTATCGATAGAGTACATCGATATAATTATATGCATTATTAAAGTTCGATATTATGGTCTTAATGTTGATTTTTTGATTGAACCATACTATTAATTAATTAGCAGTGCTGCATATAGTTAAAGAACATTTATAAACTTTTAGTGGGCTACCTCGCGAAGTTTCTCTCTCCCTACTAAAATAGTAAGGTGACCAACCGTCCTCCTTTAGGGAGGACAGTCCTCCTTTTATACGTTCTGTCCTTCCTGGAAAAGAGTGTCCTCCTTTTCAATATTTTTATATTCAGATCTGTTAATCTATGTATTCAGAGACGAACCAAACATGTTTCCAATACGTCGAAGAATGGTCTAAAACATATCACAGGAAATAACAGTTTTTAATGGTATTTTTTGACTTCATCGCAGGTAAATTAGGCAGATATAGAAAACTGTTGAGTTTTTATCAAAAGAAATGCCTGATATTGAAATCGATGACAATTGTCTGTTTGAAGAAGAAAGAAAACTAAATGCATATTTAAATTCTAATAAATCAGAACAAATGGAAAATCAACATGTTGAAATTGATAAAAGATGGATGAAAATACTTAAACCATTTCAAAAAGGAACACATTCCACATGAAAATTTAGTTCTTCTTTGTGCTGTGCTCTGGAACTAATACAGCAGTTGAAAAGGTTTTTTCAGTTGGTAATGATTTTTAGACAAGTGAGAAATCAAGACTGAATGTTAATATATTAGCTACAGTGCTTGCCGTTAAATTCAGTGAGAAGGATATCTTTTGCTCCGAAATTTTCGATGTATTAGAAAATGATATGTTGAAAAAAAATCATTCAATGGAAAAATACTTGTTTAAGTAAATAATTAGAAGGAATGTGTGAGCGCAATTAGCGTGTTTTTGTTTGAATTAGGACAATTTTTTATATGTTGACGTTGTAATTTTTTCTTAAATTTTTCATTCTCCTTTTCATGTTTAAAAAAACTGGTCACCTTAAAAATAGGGTAGTTTTCTTTAAAATTTTATGGAAAGTTTAATTTGCATCCCCTTACTGTGTAAAAAGAGTTGTGCCGATTAGTTGTACATAAAATGAGAGGTTTTGCGTAAAAAGAGAGAGAGAGAGAGAGCAGAGACAGAGTATCTTAAGACTACTGGAGGCCCTATGCAAAAGTAGGCCCGACTTGCGAGCTTTTTTAAGTGTTGTTGTTCTAACGCCATTCGATCGAGGATGTTAGATAGAGGCCTACGAAATTCATCGCGACAAGGGGCTAGATTTAGGATTTTCGTTAGCATTCGTTTGACTCCATCCCACTCAAATTTTTAAAGGAAGAACACCATGGGGAGTGGTAAGGGATTCCCCACCTCTCTTTTTCTCCCACCAACCTGTAATGATCTTACCCCAGAACTCGTTTCCTCATCATCTTATCTACCTAAAGCTGTAGGAGGGAACGGTGAATGACCAAGTCTATCCATGATTAATCTAATTTGTTATTATCAAAGACAATATTCCAGAACAAGTAATCTATAAAGGGAACCCTTGGAGTGATATAAAGAAAGCAACAGCTATACGTAAATAAGCGCACGAAATCCGAATATATATATAGATTAACTTTATATATAATCAATCCTATCTTAATTCTAGATTCACTAACTTAGTAGCTAAAATTCGTCCTTTAGTCACGATGCGTGATTCAAATTCTTACCATAGTAACACAGTGTTCAGCTGCTCCGCTCCTACTGATCTACGATTATTAAGCTCTAACTTTATATACACTAACTGATTTGCATCTCATGTGGCTGTGAAATAAACGCGAATGCTAGCCCAAAAATTCCCCAACAGGATTAGTAGTTGAAAGCCCCATCACAAACCTCTCAAAAGGACTTTCGGGTCGACGAACATTTAGAGTGCCCTCCACCGCACAGTCTTTACACATTTAATTGCATCCATGCCTTCTCCGGGATTCGAACCTAAGCCCTACGGCACAGCAATCAGCGTCACTATACCGGATCGCGACGATCTCAATCCTTTTAAAGTACCATAAAATCCGGCGTATAACACGCACTTTTAACACAAAGAATAAGATGAAAATTTAAAACGATAACGGGTGTAAAAACGATAGCTTTAAAAATAACAAAAGAGATGAATATATAAAAAAAAAACTTACTTCTATTTATATCAAAATACTGTTTATTTAAAAGAAGCTTTCGAAACTTTATGATCTAAAAGAGATGTAGTTCTAGAAGAAAACTATTTCGCGCGTCAAAAATTTGGAATAATACCTCGAATAAATGACTTCAAAACATAAGAGCAATGTATACGAATATTTGAGATTTCTTCGTAAAAGAAGGGGGTGCGCGTTATACGCCAGATTTTACGGTAAACAGTTTATATAGCATACATTGTGACAAATACTCTTACAAGCGATAACCCGCACCAAATAAATATGCTTAAATCAAAATTTCACAAAAGGCACAAGCCGACTGCCGCCTTTCGACTAAATGAGTAGTGGTGTATGAGCATAGGCCTATGCCCAGACATGGATGATGGGCATAGTATACTAATGCAATCTAGTCACTGTGTTGCCACTTGATATATACAGTTCGAAATTCTCAATTTTTCGGAGATAAATTCTTATGTCATGATCTTACTGAGGCCGAAGCGGGAACGAGACGACCCCCTTTCCCATCCGAGGCAAGGGTGCTTATAACTCCCATTCCTCATCCGCATTCGCCCCCTCCCCTCACACACGTATACGCTTCCGTATTCGATGTACAAAGATTTGCATCTTTGTTTCGAAGTAGTTTTTTGAACTCCAGTGTCTATTAATTCTTTCTCATTTGACGAGGAAAGGAATGAGCCCTAATTATTTAAATTAGGATTTAACCCCTTTATCTACCGATGGTATTTATAAGTACCACTCACTTTGAAATTACATAGAATAACCATTTTTATGAATACTCTGACGATGCTTAGTAGGAATATTCTTTTAAATCCACTCTTCCAAGATATATGGCAGCACGGGTTCTAAGGATGATAAGTATTTTAGCGGGAAAGGCGAATATTTTATAGCAGAAATTGAGTTTTCAGCTGACAGCGTTTTCAGCGAATTGCGAAGATTATTATTTATGTCCCGAAAAAAGAGTTAATGTCAAAATTTAAATGTCTTATTTTTTTTGTATGTTAATTAAGACCTTAGAAAACGATTTGACTATTTATTCTAAGTGAACAGTGTATATAATTAATTTTACAGTGGAATATCTTTAATTAATTAATTAGCTCTAACGGATTAAGTTTCCCAAAGTTGAGTATTTTGTTTATGTATATCCTTTAATTTTCATTGTAGTGATCCAAAAAAAGATATTGCATGAAAAAAACTGCAGTAAATCATAATGCGGTAGATAAAGGGTTTTACATGCAGCTTGAGTGAAACATCCCCGGGGCAACGAGATTAAGCCATGTTCACTCAGTTTTATCATGGCTGACAACAGTATTTTAAATAATACTAGTATTTGGGAACATTTTTATTTATTATTATTATTTTTATTTTAAAAGGGTTTCCAAAGGATATCATGTTCTAAAATATAAATGCAGTTAGTTTGAAATGCAATTAAGAACATTTTTAAGTAAATAAATCATTAAGTAATCATGATTTCTTTCTTTTCTTTTTTTTGGCACCAAATGTATTGTTCAAACTTGACGTATGTTAGAAATAACTAAATTATATATATATATATATATATATAGGTAAGATACTGAATTAATAAATACAAATGTCTGATGAAGAAAAATTTACAAGTACAAGATAAGTAATTCGTTTTCATGAAATGTACATTTTTTATATATTTAATTCTTAATTTTGCGTTATAATTCTTCTCTTTTTCTTAAGAAACGAATTGAATGAAGCTATTATTATTCTCATAAATTTTAAAATTACTTTTCTGTTGTTTTGATAGTTAAATTTTTAACAGAATATAAGTAGATTTATTTCTTTATATTCTTTTTTTCTTTTTAAAGAACTACTTCTCTGTTTTGATAATCCATTTCGCCTTAGAAAATGGATTAAAAATCCATTTAGTACGCAACATTAGTTATACGAATCGGAAAATATTCTTTTTTATGAAAACATAAAACTAAATGATCTTAAAATGAATTGTTCGTTTTCTTTTCACAGAAAAAAAAATCACAGTTTGTTAGATGATCTGGAAAATTCCAAAAACTCAAAACGTTAGCTCTTTTAGGAGAAATTGACCTTTGTCTTCAAACTTCGAAAAACGGGAAAAAAATAAATTAAATAAAGATAAATTTTTTATTTATGACTCACATTTATGTGAAAATATAAATCCAATAAAAGTAATATGACTAACAAAGAGAAATAACACGAAAGTAAGCTTTAAAATACAAAGAAGTAATGAGTCTTGACATTAGAGAGTGCTTAGAATTTCAGATGCTTATATTTTTCAAGTGAATTTGAATTCATAAAAGGGTTAAAACAGCTGCTATAAATTATTACTGGTTTTTCCTTCCATATACAGTTATTTTCTTAAATTCAGTGCCCTCAAATCTTACTCAACTTTTTAAGATTTAATATGTCTAAGGATATATTTGATTAATCTCTTTCTAATTTAATTAATTTTTTGGATAGAATGAATTGACATTTTTTTTATATCAATAAAAACAGAAATTTAATTTTCTTCTTTTGGTCCCCATAAAAATATCACACAAGAATAATTTAGTTCATAACTACAGTCGAACCTCTATATTGCGAATTTTTCTATATAGCGAACTTTTTCCTGGAACGTTGAACATTTCACGATTATCTTCTCAAAATAACCTCTCTACAGCGAAGTGCATTTTCTATATAACAAACTTTTTCTTTTGTTATTCAATTTTTGCTCTCCCTTTTTTAAAAGTATTTCTGAAAAAATTTCAGGTTATTCTCTATTAACACATTGAACTGGTTTTATTAGATCCTAACTCACCGAGAGCAATAGCGTTCTGGACGTTTCATCCAAGAAGTGCAACCTTTAACCCCCATTGCCCAGTTCACAAGAAAAATCTTCGATATCCTCTTTAACCCTCAAGAGTTGTCCCGCGTCCTCGTGTTCTGATTATATACTAATGCATGTTTAATATTACTTATATGCTTTAAATTATAAATTGTCCTTAAAATTCATTAGTTTTAGTATATAAAATTATTTTCTTAATATATTGAAAATGCAGTGAATTCTTCGACATTCTTGTTTTCTTGTTTTTCTTGCAGTTTTTTTTTATCTTTATCTTTCTTTTTTGATGACTAAGATATATAAAATAAATATATATTAATTTAAAAAAAGATGTGAATAATTACTTTTTTTAATATATAGTGTTTATGAATTTAAAATTTGTATTATGTGGTTTATAAAGGATATTAAAAGATGAACCTCTATATAACGAATTTTACATATAACGAACTTTTTTCCAGGATTTAGGGACATTGTTACATAAAGGTCCGACTGTATATACATGAATATTTCTCTTACTAAATATCAGCGTTGTTCCTATTTATTATTGGAGAATTTATACAATGAGTAATTTCTTTATATTTTAAACATTTTTAATGGAATGAGATTTTAAAAAAACACCATACGCTTGAAGAGATTTATACAAAACTGCTGATTTTGATTGCTTTTAATTTGAAGTAGTTTTAAATTTCTTATTGAATTTTCTAATAATTTTTACATTAACATTTACTTTAGAAATTACAAGTCAAGAATCACTGGCGTAGCTAGTTCTGAGTGGGCCCTGCATCAAAATTCTTTTGGGGCCCTTTTTAGGTATAAGAGCCCTTTTAGTAAGACAGTATGGCCCCTGTAGCTTGGGGCCCTATATCAATGATACATCTGATACGGCGGTAGCTACCCCCTGAATTTGGATTAAAGTCATCTTTCTGAGGTATAAACACGCCTGCCCAATTTGTCGATATAGCACGAACATTTGTTTGTGATGGGATTTTTATTTGCATCAGTGTATTTTGCTAATGAAATAAAGATATCCGACTACTTGCGACAACTTTTTTTTTGAAAAAATAGAGATATAGGGATTTTTTTATTTTTTTTTTTATTTTTAAATTTATTTAGAATATTTTAAGGAAAAAAATTGTAAAATTGAAAACAGGAAAAAAATTTATTATTATTAAAAGGGGAAAAAACTGGTGAAAATGTATAAAAGATTACATAAGCGGAGCTCGCTCTGTACAAAAGTTTTTTGAACAAATTCTCAATTTTTCATTTTTAATTTGTTACTTTGTTATTCATGTTTGAAATGACCTTCAGGATAATAGATATTTTAATTTTTACAAAAACTAGAGCATTCTATCTTAGTGACTGTATGAAATTGCTTAAAAAAACAGTGATTATATTCACATAAAGGACTGTAAATTTTGAAATAAAACAGTGATTGATGAATCTGAAGGTCAAAACACTTGTAATGTTATACAAAACATTCACAAAAAATTTCAGCTAATTATTTTCAAAACTTTTTGAGCAATCACTGTCCCCGTTTGAGTTTTTCGAAGAAAAAAAACACATTTCGAGTAAAACGAATTTTAAAGTTTGACATCTTGTGTAAGGTTATAGCATCTTTTATTAAAACACTTGCAGTTTTTGTTCTAGAGAATGGAAAATAAAAAGCTTGGTATTTTTACTAAGCTAATAAGATGGTCTATAAAATAAAATCATAAAATTTTTTTTGTCAATTTTTGAAAAAAATCATGATTTTAGGGTAGTCGGATACCTTAAACTAAGTTACGCGAGAAAAGATATTTCTAGTTCAAAGCAAACTATTTCAAGTTAGTTGAATTTAGGCTTTAAGAGTAAGATAAAGATTAATTAAAAAGTGGTCTTGGCTGAAATCCGTGATACAAATGAGGAGGAAGAAAACCAGCAGTACAGGAGGCTGCTTCAATTTTGAAAATTATAGAGAAATATGAAACTTCCCTAATGACCATGATTGGGAATCCATACTCCAGGAAATAAATGCTACAACCAAATCATTGCAATAAGTTGAGAGTGAATATATTTATAATTAAAAGGAGATCTATAGAGCTTACTGAAATCTCTAGAAAATTATATTCAAAATTTCAAAAATGAATTTGGAACGATGGAACAAGGAGCAACTGACTCTCTTTTGAGGAGGAAGCTCGGCAAGCTCTCCGGCAGTAAACGAAAAAAAATTATTCTTGGTGAAAGTAAAGAAGTCGGCTATGAAATTTTGAAAGAAGGAAAAATTTCATAGTTAATTCATTTTATGTCGTAAGCAATAGGGCAAGAGCAGAACTATCTTGAAGACCTGAGATTTGTCAAACTGTTATAGAGCACTTTATTGTATTTTTTACAGAAGATTATAACTTGAAATTAAAAAAAAGAAAGCTACACAAAAATTAAAGGAAACTTACAAAGACGATATTGAATCTTAATTTTGGCGATATGAATTGGAACACAAAATGAAAAGAAAACAAAGATACAATGAACCTCCCCCCTAGAAATTTATCAAATTGCAAGAGAAATCCTAATGTAGAAATACTTTTGAAAATATTTTTAACAATACCGATATCAAATGCATCAGGTGAAACATCTTTTTCAGTTTTCAAACGTGTTAAAAATAAGTTAAGAAGTACTATGGGAGAAAAGGGAAATTTTACAACATGGCCATATTATATACAGAACACACACATAAAAAATGTTTGGGCCAAAATAAATATAAAAATAATTGATTATTTTGCCAAAGAGATATTAAGTAGTGCAGAAAACTGTGAGCTCAGTTTGGTTTTTAATTTTTTTAAATGCAGTTAAGATTTTTCTTTAGCCGTTGAGTTTTATTATAAGCAATACATTTTATTTTTATGATACTGTGATCAAAGAATTATTTCTTCGGTTAGCTCAGTTCAACTTTATTTCATGGTTTCTAAATTGAAACTGTGATTCTAATGACTAATTAATTCAAACTAAACAACATTCAAGAAAAAGATCACTGTTATAATTACATTAAAACAGTTAACAGTATTAGAAAATAACGAAAGGTTTGCGCGCGCTTCCTTTTCCGAGCTGGCAGGCTGACTGGGAAATTTTACTTTTACAGTTACTTTTGGGAAAGAATATAATTTAATTTCATTCAAATTTTGTGGAATAAGTAAAGGGAATTGATCGCTAAGCTCTTTAAAAAGTCCTACCAAAAAATTATGCCATGTCCTTAAATATGCCTAGAAAGCATTAGAAGAGAAAAATTCCAATTAAATCATGGTCCTCGTCATTCAATGTAATGAATATTGGTTGCAACAATAAATACTGTAAATTAAAATATTTATCAGTATTTTGAATACGTTTCATATCTTGAATGATAGTCCCTTAATTTGCATTAAATAAAATACCTTCTAATTATTTGATATAATCACATTGTTTATTATACTCCAACATTTCGATATTTTATATAATGTGAATTTAATTTTCACATACGACCCTGAGAGAGACTTCAGAAGAATTTTAGTACTTTGTTTAGCCAGCTTGCCCTATAACTTCGAAAACTTTAAATCTGATTACAAAATCAGTTTTTTAGTTTTTCAAATTAAATTTAAGAACAGATTATGTTGATTGTATCTATGATTACAGAATAAGCATAGTAAATTTTTGGTACTTTTCCATTTCACCGGCTCAAATCTGGCCAAGCAGATTTTTTGGCGACAATACACAGTATACTCAGAAAAAAAAATTGTTCCAAGAATTTTTTACTTCAGAAATAGAGACTTTACTATCGTTTAAATTTTTGATACGTAGGTATTATCGCAACCTATTGGCGAGATTTATGAAACGAAACACATGGTTGCCAATTCAGCGAGTACGACACTTAGGAAATCCGGGTTGCCAACTAGGCGAGTTATTAACAGAGTTGGTAATTGTGATAATACGTAAATACCAAATTTTTTTCTAATGGTCTGCGACTTATTTTGAGAATGTGGCGGTAAAAGGTGTCCAGCACAATATTCCGTTTGGCGTCTGTTGAATCGTTTTTTGGCGACCATTGCCTTCTCTGGCGAAATGGAAAAGTACCAAGCATTTTTGCTTTACATTACCCAACATATTCATAATATGCAGTGATATGTATTTAAAATCGAAACACTTACAAATTATATAGATGATTAAATTCTTTTTTAAAGAAAAAGACTTATTTATTTTGAATTAGTTTATTTCTGTGTAACTATTGATTGTTGTGCTAGCTGATTCGGGTGACCGCGGTAGCCGAGTGGTATAGGTATCGGAGCGTGGCTTGCCTTGTCACGAGTTCGAGCCCAGTACCACTAAAGACCCCCGTGTAGGGCAGCGATGCACGCTAAATCTGTCGAGAGCTGAAACGTCTTCCCGTTGGTGTGGTGTGGTAGTTAGGAGAGGGGGATGCCAGCTCAGGTGTCGTCCACGTCACTTGATCATGGTTCAAAATTACGTGGTCCGTCGCCAAAAGCCCTTGTGTAGCTGAACAATGCGACGTTAATATTCAATCAAGCTAGCTGATTCGGTACAAAAAACATGTCAGCTTTGTCCAAAGTACCATGATTACTGCGCTAGGTCTAAGACAGTGAATAGCAAACTTAGTTAAAGCGTAGAATAGGAAGCCCTTTGGCGAAGCCAATTTTTTGGCAACTAAAATCAGTTGCCAAACTACCTATATGTAGCGATAGGTGTTCCGAGAGAATTGAAGAGAAGCCGAAGTAATGAAAAATCGAATTCATTCTAGCATCCAAATATACATCACCAAATCCAACGGTTACACCTATTCTACACTTAAGCGAAAAAATCTTTAAGCCGGCAGACTACTTTGTTAGATTTTATGAAACTTTCTACAGCAAAATAACTTCTGCCTGCAATTTTGTATTAGTGTTATATTAGATTTAATTAATTTTTTTTCTAAATTATTTTCTTCCTCAACTAAAAATAATTTATATGTGAAAATATACTTCGACTTCGTGGTTATCACTCGGTCCCATCACGTAAGTTCTTACTACTGTTTGGCAGTAGATTCTTTAAGAATTGGCGACGTTCCCCCACCTGCGGGGGAGGGGTTACTGTGTTTTGAGAGAGAAGGTGATTTGACCCTCGAGCAAGTTGGTCAGGGAAGAGAGAGTCCCTTGTTATTGGAAGAGTGGAGTGCTTGACCGGGATTTGGTGTTAAGGAAAGTTGGTTAGTTTGATTGAGAACCGACGCATGGCGTGCGGTTTGTTGTACCAAGAATAGAGTTCCTTGGGAGTGCTTTAACACGACGGACAGTGTTTGTTTGATTGTAGTGATAACCAAGATAATTTTTTTTGAATTGATTGATTTGAGAAGTAGTTTAGATAGTAATTGAGATGATATTGTGCAATCACTGTACTTGTGAGAACAGCGCGAGTGACAGCATGATGGCGATAGCCGAAATGATAAAGGTAACGAATTATTTGTTGATCACGTCGATTCCAAAGCTCGATTCTACTATACTTGATTCCAATATACCAAAATGATTGAAGAAGAGTTTATACTTTATTTCTGTATTGTTAGATAACAGTTGTTTTTAACAGCTGGAGCAAGGTTATGAAGTGCAATTTTCTCTTTCTTTCACGGACAATATTCCGAAAATATAAAGTGCGATGGTATGTGTGTTTTCTTTCGTTCTCTCTTTGATATCAAAAGTAGTTGAAAAAAATTAAAACACATAAACCCTATTTAACGAATAACAAGCCCAGAATTACAGAATTATTCCAGAGTATGAAGAATCTGTTTTAATTAGTTTGTATTAGAAAAAATTGTTTTTTTTTTTTTTTTTTTTTTCAAAGAACACTTTTTTCCCCCCAGAACACAGATTAAGACTTTTCTTGTAAGCAATAAATTTCAACGGGATAGGGTAAAGATCATTATTTGACTTTACAGATGCAGATGAGTCAAGTGAAAAACCTATCGTGTGAGTCTTGATTACATGAAATTCCTTTCTTACCTCATCCTAATCCACAACGCTGGGGTTATATTAAGGTTTTTTCGATTATGATACATTTGATGACGGACTGCCTATCTGTGCAACTGTACACCTGTGAGGAAATTGATTATTTTTCCAGCCAAAAGGTAGAGATTCAGATGCAGAAATTCATAATGAAACTCCTATCAAAACTATTACATTTTCTAATATAATAATCTCTTACATTTCTAATTCATTCTAACATACCTCTGTCTTATGCATTAGGATATAAATGATACAATATTTTCTTTGCATAGAGTCGAAAAAGAACTCTTTCGAATCAGAAATAAAAAGATTTTCAAACATCTATTAGTCAGCATTTTAAAGTAGTTTCCAATTAATCTGTGAGAGTAATATTTCACTAATAGTATTTTTAGCTGTTGAATAAAAAGTGTGTAGTTTCTAACTACGGATACTTTTTGTGTAGTTGCTTACAGAACTTCCAAAACGTAAATGCGAAAAATTTGTAATTTGCTTGGACCCCGTTATAACGAATAATTCCAAATTAACGCACAAATCGTTCGGTTCCGATGAATTCGTTAAATTGGGGCCGACTGCTCAATATTACGTTTGTATTTTTGTGTTATTCTGTGATGTCATTTTTTTATTGAATTCAAATACAACTACATTTTGTTGTTTTTATTATGTTTAATAGTTTACATTCCATTGCACTACACATAGTCTGTTTCAAAAGTAACGAGAATGATTTAATACTTTTCTTATATAAAGCATATGGGATACTACAGATATATTCATCTATAATCAAGGTAATGTCGCTCATTTTCGCAGTTGTATACTTCAAAGTCTACAACTATTTCCATCGCTTTTGTTTGAGAAATAAATTTCAGTTTTAAGAATAGAAATAATTTTTATGAAATCCAGTCGGAGAAAAGTGGAAACGTTTTTTAATTCATGGTGATACACTTATTCAAAGGGGAGTGAGAGTTACGTCACACTATAAAGCTGGACGAGGGCTATTGGCCCTCGTCATTTTGAACCATGGCGAAGGATGAGACATGATCTGGAATCTCCTCCAAACTTCCACACCACATCAACGAGAGGACGTTTGAGCCTGGACAGATTTAACGGGTAACGGCCCCCTCTACACGGCGGGTCTTCAGCGGTACTAGGTTCGAACTCATGACACGCCAGCCACGAGTTCGTCACCTTAACCACTAGGCTACCGTGGCCTACATTTGTTCAAACGTGGCCTCTTTAAAATATGTTTAGAGTGGTTTTCTTTTGATGATTCGGTGAACATTTCCATTGTCCTAATTTCTTTGTTATAGAATGTTCCATTTTATTTTATTTCCATATTACGGACGGGGTACTTGATTTGCTACTGTAACGTCCATGTATGTTTTTCGTGCTCTTTGTTCTCACACCTGTCATCTGTTCTTGAAAATCTAATTTTTCTTGAAGAATCAGTTTGAAGGCGAAACATATAGGGGATCAATGAGTTTCCTTTCGTTAAGAGATTGTAGAACTTTTTAATGAAGCATTTTCTTTGTTTCGGGCATGTGGACTCGGTGGCTCAGAGGTAACGTGCCCACTTCGTAAGCGTACTGTTGCGGGTTCGACCCTGGCTGGAGCCGATAGATTTTCTGGATGCGGAAATCGTAGGCAAGCATGTCATATGATTGTGTGGCATCTATAAGATCCCTTGAGTATCAGTTTGGCTCTGGTACTCTATGCAACATTAAATCACGGTAATAGTAAGCATTCAACAAGAGCCACTAGATGGATCCATCATGAAATGGCTCTCACATTTGGGGACTTGCCGTGTCTGAAAAGCCTTAGTTGGAAATATGTAGTCCATAAAGGGAAGAATATCAATCATTTGTTCATATACTGAAAGATTAAAGAGCCATAACTTCTCTTTCTTTCCACGTAAAATTTAATCACGTTCACTCCACTCCACAGTTTTTTGCTTAGACATTTTGGGGCCCCTGAAGCTTGGAGCCGCCATATCATTGATACGGCAGTAGTTACTCCCATTGTCTCATGTCATAATTGTGTCTGGTATTTTGAGAAGGATCGTTTTTTGACCTTATAGGAAGTTTTTTTGGCGAGTTTCAAGTCGTAAAATGAGGACAGATTTTTAAGATGAATAATTTTCGATGAAGAATGAAAGATCTTTTTCTGCTCCTTTCTTTTTGTTTATTTCTGCGTAGTCTTAGACCAAACTATCTTCATGCTGCCCTACATGATATTCAATTTGTCTGTTTACATCGCCATGAAAACGATCATATAAATTGAAAAAGTTCAAATTATTTTCCTTGCCTCCCCCCATCAACGCGTTTCTTTATCTTTCCCAACCTCTCTACGTCACGGAAAAAATCATTCTCATTACTTTTGATACAAACTATGTACGTGGATGACATCTTTTTACAGCATCGAAAATTCAGTTTTTCCTGTTTGGTCTCTTTAGTCTTGGTGAAAGAAATCTAAATGGATAAAAAAGAAAAATAATAAGCAAAATGTATGATTATTATAAAACATAATACTATAAATATTAGAACTATTATATATAAATATAATTAATACGCGAAAAATGTAATGTAAAAAAAAACTATAAAAAGGTATATTCACACATACACATAATATAAAAACTAGCTGCATATCCCGGCGTTGCACGGGCTTTTTCGTGTGTATAACTTTTTGCATATAGAAATTTCTCCTTCCCCTCTCGATGTCAGCAATTCTTGGTGTGTGTGTGTGTGTGTGACTTATATTAATAGATCATTAAATTCCCTTTTTTGAAATTTCTTTCACCTCTTTGCCGCGTCGGACAGCTCTGTTTCCTCTCCGCTTTACCCGGCGTTGCATGGGCTTTTACCGAGAATATACTCTCGACGCTAGCTCTTCTTGGTATATGTGTATACGCAAAATGTCAGTGTTTTCTATATTTATGTCATTAAAAATTATCTTTTCCGAAATTTTCTTCCATTTCTTTACCTTGTCAGGAAGGATCCCCCCCCTCCACTTAACCCGGCTTTGCATGGGCTTATTCGAGTATAAAACTCTTTATCCCTCTTTTTTCTTCAGGGATAAGGCGAAATGTCTATTTTCAATTAATAATTTACAAAACTAATCAAATTTAACTACATAATTGCATGCGCAGTTTATTGATTTAGCTACATAATACAGGGAATAAAACTACATAATTACTATAAACATATTAAAAAGTTATATTGAAAGCTCTTGCAATTTATTTAAATATTATACATAAGAAAATTACAGAAAGCTATTATTACATATCAAAAAGATTCCAGAAGCAAATCACTGTTGTAAAAAAGAATACTTACTTTTAATAATTGTTCTTGGAATATCGTACTTTTGATATCTTTATTGGATTCTTTTACTGTGCTAAAATTTCTTAACGAAAAAAGTACTCGGAAGCTTCACACATCCGGACATTCCTGGGCATAAACCCCGAATAAAACCATTTAAGCAATTAAAAGATTAGCATCGTTTATCATAGGCTCCTTCAGTTTTGCCGCTGTTGAAATTTTCTTATAAATGCCAATAGAGATCATTTTTAATTTTCGATAAATTTATTGAAAACTCTAAGTATTTTTTTCCATATTTTTTCCACTTATGAAGAGTTATAGGTAGACAATGTCATATATTTTGCCCCTATCAATGGCAGAAACCTTGCGATGTTGTTTAATAGCATTTTATATAATTTCGGAATTTTTACATAAGTTCAGACGTTTCAGAATTATAATTGTTTGAAAATAATCTGTCCCTTCCTTGCTTCCTTCCTCAGTGGCTCGACAGCCCAGGGTGGGCTTTGGATTCCTCAAGAAGCCTTTTCCATGCCAGCCTCCTTCCAGTTAGTGCTCTTCAACATTTAATTTTCAAAACTAGGAGATCTTTTTCTAGGCCATCAATCCATCCAATATTTGATCTGCCTTTTCTCCGTATTCCAGTTAGTTAGTTACTTAACATTTGTCCGTGCGCCAATTGGTCGTCCATTCTGACAACTTGGCCTGTCCATTTAATTTGTTGTACTTTGGTGAAGTTAACGATGTGTCAGATTCTTTATCTGAGAGATGGAATTCTAAATTTGGTCTTCTTCGTCACGTGCCATTAATTTGCTCCTAAAGTACATTTTAAGCGACCCACAAGCTACAGATAAATATTTTTTCAACTCTTGAAAGATCAACCGATTTTTTCATGGGTAATATTGATGCAATCTTTGTTGATTTAGTACACCTGCTCCGATATTTTTCTTTGTGGCGGAAATCTTTTTGATGTCACTCATTATGTCTTTGATAAATATCAGTACAAGGAATGTTATCGGATTGCTAAATATTGATAGCTGCGCAATGCTTTTTTTGTAAACATGCGGCTAGTGTACTACATCTGGTTTCTTGAACCGAAGTGATATATTCAGTTCTGTCAACTCTGACTGAAGAAAAAGCGGCTTCCAATTGAATGCACGAGCTATAGCAACGACCGAGTGAGGTATTTTAATTTCAATTTAATTGCGGCGTTACTGTTTGAGTTCGTCATTCGCTCCATCCTTAAAAGAAAACGCTTCATTTTCTCCAAAATTAAAACCTTATTATTTCTCGTTATTTTATTTTTTCAAACCTTGTAGTAGTATGATTGTCATTCCCTTCCAAAACATGAACAGACTTTCTAATATATTTTGTTAACACTTTTTTTTAAAAAAAAAAATTGTGCAAAGTACGCATAAATCAATATTCTATTCCATGACGCGATGACTCTCTCTCTCTCTGGGATAGCTTTAATTAATTTACACAGAACTGCAGATTCATCAAGTGTCTCTTCAATATATATGTTCTCATAAAAACCTGAACACAGAAAGGTAAAAAGGAAACAGGAGGACTGGGTCACATATACACATTACTGTCAGAAGTCTCCGTTTCATCTCTTGTATTCTCACCTCTTGTGCGGCACTTTAAATAGTATGGACAACTTTTTTGATGTATTCAGATTTATTGTGTTCTTAGCTGAACCTGTAAAAAGAGGACATTTTTATTCTGTTGATTGATTGAATATTAATGTCGCACTGTTCAGCTACACGAGGGCTTTTGGCGACGGACCACGTAATTTTGCACCATGGTCAAGTGACGTGGATGACACCTGAGCTGGCACCCCCCTCTCCTAACTACCACACCACACCAATGGAAGGAAGTTTCAGCTCTCGACAGATTTAACGTGCATCGCTGCCCTACACGGCGGGTCTTTAGTGGTACTGGGCTCGAACTCGTGACAAGGCAAGCCACGATCCGGTACCTATACCACTCGGCTACCCGGCCTTTTTATTCTGTTATAACTACCTAAATATTAATTGGTCTTATAACAAGAAGTGTTGGATTTTTAACCGACCAATTAACTGTGGCGCTCCCGGTTGAGAGCGCCCTACTATGTGTGACAACGGAAATCAAACGCGCGATAACGAGTATACTCGATATTTATAGAGTAAAAGTGTCGCTGTAAAAATATTAGATCAAAAAGATGGTTTCATTTTATAAAATTGTCATTTTTATTACTAATACTTATTATAATTGGATAATATAATTATATATTACCTATCTTGATACTAAGGAAGATCTGGAGTGATTTTAGGTTGATCACAGTCCTCTTACCAGAACGCATTCTTGCCTTTCTCACCTCAATAAAACAACTGTTCTTTAGGCAGTAAGGCATTGGGCCATTACTCTAATCTCTCGGTATAGGGTTCTAACATCAAACAAGTAGCATTTAAACCACTCGATAGCTATTTAACTTTGGACCAGCAGCTATCAATGGGTTCAGTGCCTGGTTTGGCGTCACTGTCGCATGCCTGACCATACCTGAAGGAACCCTATAATATATCAACTTTCTGACATTTACCCCTTTTAGTCTTACATCTAAAAACATTATCATCGTATATAAATAAATTCGTTTTGTGTACTTATACGCTGTTTCAGCTGAGGAATATGGGGACGCATGAGTTTGTCAATTTTTCATGTTTTTTATTTATTTGTTTTTACTCCGGCCTGACCTCAGAATAGTCTAAACATCTTGAAATTTTAGAATATGTTTTTTTTTCAGAAATGATAATTTAAATAGCCAATGGTCACTACGTTTTACGCATGAAGAGTATAATCGTCACTTATAGTTAATTGGTTAAAAGAAAAATATTGATTTATATTTAAATTCAAATAAGCAATTTATATTAAATAAAATATGAGCCATTCGCATGAGCCCACTGTTGTCACTAAAAATTAAAACGACACAAGGAAATCTCTAACTTTTGAACATTAATTTTTGAACACGATAATAAATCCAGTATTTTATGTTACATAATCTTATAATTAAAAATTTGCATAAAGATTTTCATTCAACTTGCCTGTCCGTCGTAGAAAAGCTTCCATTCTCAAAAGGTATTCATACATGCCAGGGAATTTCCTCCAATCTTCATGAAGACTTTTAGTTATTTATTTCATCAGTCTGTAATCGCTGTTCGATTTGAAACATTGTCTGTGTTGAAATATGAGAACTCAAGAGGGAACTAAACAGTGTTCGATAAACATACGTTAAAGAATTATACAGAATGACTCAGAAAGGATAGGAAAAAATTTAAACAAGTGATAGTACACACTAATACAAACATTTTCATCAAGAATGCATGGTCGAAGATGAAACGCAAAAGCGCTTACACATTTAATAGCGGTTGTTCACGTAGAATTTAAAATAGTATTTCTGTGATGATTTTTTGGGAAAAGCCATGATGTATGCAAAAGCAAGCTAGGGAAGAAGATACCTCTTCACAAAAAGTAAAAGGCGCCAACGCCAATCCTGTGAATTCGTTGCACCAAGCAACCGTTCTAATAGTTATAACGTACTGGATAATGGCAGACTTTATTAACATTAAAAAATCAACAATGTATTTTATTTACACAAATACAAACAAAGTACCATAGAGAGAGTGTGAAAGTGTTGTATTTTCCACATAAGTTATAGCTCAGTCCAAAAATATTTCCACGGTTGCTTCATCAACTGGTGAAAACTAGATATTTTCTTGCTTCCTCGCTGGTCTTCCTTGCTTTGATGCTGTTTATTGAAAAAATAACTGAACAACAAGTGTTGAAGAAGCCATTTTGGAAATAATGACTTATCAGCCAACTAAAAGTACAAGAGATGTAGGCCGTAACCTTAGTGTGCCACAATCCACGACCTGGAGGACTCTGAAGGGTTAGGTGTTGTGCTCGGTACCTTTTTCACTGAGTCCAGACATTGATTGAAGAAGAATATTATCTTGGTCTTTTAGAGTACACTATGGCACGCCCAGATTTTCCACGATAAGTTGCTCTATCGCATGGAATAGTGCATTAGAGTAAACATATCTGGCCACTCGTTTGTAATTCCTTACGCGGAGCAGCAATTTTTGTCCATCGAATTTTGAAATCATCAGCGATCACCAAATAGGCCTGTATCTTCTGCTGGAACAATTTAATGAATACAAATACTAGATGTTTCAGCAACAGAAATAGTCAGACTCGCTGGAAAATGTTCCAACTTAACTTCGCCGCAGTAAGTATAGTTCCCACACAACGAAGATTCAAATTATTTTAGGCGAGAATTACAGCACTATTGTGGTTTCATTAAGTTTCCGAATCGACGCGGGTCAAACTGTATGGTACTCTATATTATCCAGTAATCCCACTGGATTTGTCATGTCTTGATTTCTAAATGTCTGGTACATTAGATTTCTCTTGACGTTGAAAACCTATTCACAATACTTTCAACTGTTGTCGTCGTTAAGAGTCGCGATATGCCTGGAATATTCCAATATGCCAATCTCTTCTTCGCACTGTTCTTGCTTCATCGCTGGTGGTTGCTCTTTCAAGCAACTATTGTAAAAATATTTATTAAAATGGCTTTTTAAACATTTACATTATTCTTGTGTTTTCTCCTCATATTTTAGATGCTAATATTTAATACCTTACAGCACATTTACATTTCATTTTAGACTAAGCATTCTTCGATGAAAATTATTTGTGTTTTTATGTGTACTACCACCTCTTAAAAATTTCCCCTTTTTTTCTGAATAACACTGTATTTATATTTCAGCTGCTTAGGAATTTTTCTCAACAGAGGAAATAGAAGAGTAAGTTTCACTTTCTTGGCATTCTTTGTGTTTTCTACATTGTGAAAAACTTTTGTTGCACACACACTAAGATTCACACTGAAGATTTCTTGGCAATTCTGTAAAAACGACACTTATTTTAATTTGGATCATAAAATTGAATATTTATTGCTTATTAAATAGACTCAGCATCAGTAAAATAAACTCACCTCTATTTTTATAAAACCTTTCAAAGCCACCAACACGCTTCGTTAATTATCAAGGAATTCCACATTTTTCCTTAAAATATTTCGATTTCTTTTAAATCTTTGATTTTTTTTTATAGAATTTTCTTTGTCAACTTCCTAATATCATCGAATGCTCTCGCACGTATGCCGAAAGATCCATGAACATTTTAAAAATATTCCATCCCCTTCAGATGACCCTGTTAAAGAATCACATTTATTTAACTCTATTGAAAGAGTACATTGAGACTAAAATCTAAGAGTATTTAACTAAAAATCAACATACGAAGAGAGGAAACTTACCCTTACTTGAACCACAGCAAAGTTGATATTTCTATATAGTGAGAGCACAATCACTTATAAATTCAAAATTCCTTTTTTTGAATGTCAGGTTGATTGATAACTTCAGTTATCTTCAATCATGCTTTTTCTCCCCGTCCCACAATCCACTTCTCATTTATTCTATACATTGCAGGACATGAAAACTGTAATTTGTGTACAATTTAAAGCAAAATGTTTTGAAAATGTTCCTTATAATAAATAAATATTGGTGATAAGTGTTCAAGTGCAGTCACAATTTTATTTCCTGGAACTCGAACACTTTATCCATTTTTCTTCACAGGCTCATCAAAAGAACTTCGTGTCGCATTTTTTTCATGTAACGTTGTTTTATTGTTTCTTTCCCTCCTGTGTAGGAAAGCCTACAACAGATCCAGAACACCTCGTCACACAAGTAGTTCGAAAATCCTCTTCTGCTCAACCATTAAATGTCACCAGGAGATACCCAAACAAGTAAGAAGACGAGAAGGGCTAGTAGGGAGAGAACAGGAACACGAAGGAAAATTCCTTTCACTATTCTAGAACTTCATAGGGCTCAAATGTCTACTTCTAAACCTCGTCAAAGCCGTTTGGAGAGCCCTGTGGCCATTGCATGATAAAGATAGTTTTGAGCAACTTGCAGAATACCAGTTATGATCTGACGGGAGTTATTACCCTTCGCCATGAAACAGTCATGTAACGTCACATCATAAATCTGCATTGCGAGGTCCATTTAGACAAAGTAAGTTGATTCACAAGGCCGCGTTAATTATTACGTCTTGTATATGATACTATTTTAAGTATTTAAATCCCTAAAATACCGTAACGTAACGGTTCCTTGAGAGAGCTTTGCTGTCCATCAAACAAATCTTTATCTCCAAACTCAAGTAAATGAAATAATTTTTCACTTCATCAGGATCATTTGCAATATATTCTGTAGAGAAGTCCAAAAGTGGTAAACACAGTTTCGAAAAAGAAAAAGTAGGCAAAACCATTCGCGATTAGCAAATCGATAATCATAAATAATGTATCTATCATAAATAATATTTACTGTGATCATTTGATCGTTCTTTCAATGAATTAGTTGGCTAGCAATCAATGGACGTTTCTAAATGTTTTTTAAACTGTTTAAGCAACATGAGGCATCAGAAGGAAATAATTAGTTCGTTAGAGAATATAAATGTCAACAAATGAGAGGAATCAAAATTACCAAATTAAGTTCTGCCATATTCCCAATTTTTTTCTCTGTCGACCTTCCTAATTTTTCTAAAGTTAATCAATTTTCTGATTGCACATTGTATCCATAAAGTATTCTTTGAAGATATTTTTGTTTGTGAGCATTTATTTTCCAAACGAGATGATTTTTAAATTTTCTTTTTGTCTTTTTTTAGAGGAGCAAATCAAATCTTCGTTTAAAATCATACATAACTATTCTGACTCCATGCTACTTGTTCTCAATTTGAAATTGATCGAGTAGTCCCACTTTGTCTCTTTCTGTATCTCAGTAACTCTCTAACTTCTACGAGTATTCTTTCAGGATAACATGCGTTAGCTGTAGCTCTTGGGTTAGTCTGCTTTGTAGATGACTCTCAGATGAATCTGCAAGAAAAGTACATTGAATTTAATTCATTGCTCAAAGCTGAATATTCAGGATATGCTGCCATGCCCGATCTAATCTTTGGCATGGCATCAGTGCTCCAAAATGTCACACCCTAGCATTGTACAGGGTATTTTTTTTTTTTTTTGAGTGCTTCTTTTTGTCATATCCAAATACATATCGGGACAAGTTTATTTCGGCTTCGTCTCTTTGTTAAACCCGAATCTAAATCGGAAAAGTTAATTTCGGCTCAATCCAATAGATGGTGGTTGATGAGCAGTATTCGTGATATTTCCATGATCAACCTCAAAAATGAAAAAAAGGAAGGTATATTCAAGCCATAAAATGTTTTTGACTTCAATCTACCTATGGGTGGTGTAGACCGCTGTAATTAGGATACCATAAAATATGTTATAAAAAGATATGTTTTCATTTATTGGACAAGGTACTCTGAAACTCATTTTTGATCTCTAAAAATGTGATTGGGAAACGTATTACATCTTTAAAATTTCGAATCCAAGTTGTAGAAGAACTTTTACATGAATATGATGATGCAGCAGCTTCTGAACAGAAGAATCGTGGTAGACCACATACAGTAAATATACAGTGTCTTGTATACAGTGTCTTAGTGAACGATTTTTTTATATTTCATATTTCTCCTACAAGACAGTGCGAAGTTTGTAGTACAAAAAAAAATTGTAAATGGAAGAAAGATAAGGAAGGAAACACGATACTGGTGTAATGATTGCGAAGTTGGTTTGTGCTTGGAAAAGTGTTTCCAGTTATACCACACAAAACTGAATTGCTGAACTACTAATAGAATATTCATTTTTCTTTTTATTATTTTTTTAAAGAAAATAATGCTTTAATAGAACTGAACTTTAATAATAGAAATAATGCTTTCATAATACCACACTGTGTTTCAAGGGAATATGCAGTTGCCACAAAACCTTAAAAATTGTTAAGCATGTAATTCAAATTATCAGTTTTTAACACTACTAAGTATATTTTATTTTGTCATAACGTTTTATTTTTGCAATAATAAAAACTTGACAATTTATGTACCCAAATCATCAAAACAACTCAACGACAATTAAAGGGTTAAATCTCTCTAAATAAGTATATAAACCAACTTTTCCAAGACTTCGAGAATACAATCAACACTACTCACTCATGTTCCATATATTTTCCGTGAAATCTTATAGTAATTTTATTTCAATGTGTTCCTTTCCTGAGTCCTGTGTCCCGATCATCTTAACATTCCTCAATGGGTGAGCTTTGTTACTTTTTGTGTTCCACTAATTCGGCGTTCTGAAATGCGTTGAGTGTTCTTTCATATGACTGTGAAAATAATGGTATTCATTATAATATCATGATATTTGTTGTCGAATTGAAAGAGATACAAGCAATAAATTAACACATTGTCTTTATTAAGATTACTTACTTAAAGGTTAGTTGGAATCCAGAATTGTGTTGTTCAGAGTAGAAATTTGGTCTCTGGCTAACGTCACTTTTTTATTCGATGCTTTAGTTTAAATTATTTTGTTTTTTAAGACAGTCAGAGCTTTTTTTTTTCTTTTTTACATTTTTAAAATTAAAAAAAATTTTCAGAAACATTTGTTTTGTGTTTTCCTTTATTACCAGTAAAAATGTTTTCAGCGTTCTTCTAGTAATCTAAAGTTTTAGATAAAATCCCCTATCAGTTTGGCTCATTCGACATCAATTTCAATGTACTTTAGTTATTAATAAGCAACATTTGCTGTCTTTCCACCATTATCGTATTATTTTCATTTCTCATGAGAATATAGAGAAAAGTGTTCTTTTTTTAATTTTCTCTTCCATTTTTTTTTTCATAAGCTGATTTTTAGATTATTTCTTATGTAGATAATTTTTCGTAGTGCTTCTGTTCACTTATCCATCCTTTTAGGGGAAATCCAAGCACCAATTTTTTTCTTAGAGTCACTTTGTGAAAGTTTTAGTTTTTATTGTAGTAGATTATATATATTTGTATAATATCTTTCTTTATTAAAACTACTTTCAAACGATGTTTATTTCTTATAGTTTTCAGTAGTCTCTTTCTTGTAGTCTATTTTATATATTTGTCTAATTTCATTAAATTATTTTTAAATTTTCATCCTATTTGTCTTTGACTGAATATTTCATTTAATTTTTTTTGTTTTCTCCCGTTCATTATACTTTACACAGTACAAAGATGAAAAATCTATTCTAAATTTCCAATATTTTTTTTACGCCCAAATCTTTGGATTGATATTTTCTTTATTTGTGTACTATTGGTATGAGATGTATTTTCAATCCGTAGAATCCGCTCGAATTCGAAAACAAAATTCAGAATAAAAGATTTCCTTGTGCGGTTGCTTCCCTTTTGCATTTCATAAAATTCTTTTTTGCTTCATGTAAGAATTTTTATCGCTGGAGTCAAAATATTGATCTGCGTTTTTCATTTTTTTAAAAAATTATTTCACTATCTAGAGACACAGCTCTATCGACTTTCAGTTTGATAATCCTGCAGGCTATCAGAAAATATTATCTTAGAAAATTTATCCATCCATTTTATAATTTTTTAAACTTAACTTAGAGTATAGTTGCCCTTTTATTTGTATCTTTCGTTCAAATTCAAAATATTTTTTATGATATCTCCTCAATTATTTCAGATTTTTCTTCTGTTATAGAAATCAACAAAGATTCTGTATTTTTGAAAATCTCTGTATTTGACGATGAAGTTTTCATTCAAAGTTATTCCTTTTTTGTTTTACTTTCAGCAGTAGTTTGTTTTTAATCACTTTCAGCTTCTGGATCTTGTAATTCTTTTTTTAAATGAAAACGTGAGCAAGCATTTTCTTCAATGATTTTTTCTTGCATTCAGGATACTCGAACAAATCTGTAAAAAAAATTAATATTACATTTAGTTTGTTATTCCAAAGAAAATTGTTACGAAATTTGGTACTTACGTATTATCGCAACCGTATTGGCTGCATTCCATGAAATGAAACACATTGTTGTCAATTCAGCGAGTACCACACATGCAAAATTGGGGTTGCCAACTTGGCGAGTTATATTGAACGTTGGCATTGTTGCGATAGTACGTAAATACTTGAAATTTTATACAAAGCTTTTTATTACGAAATGTAGCTTACCTCTGTTTCTTTAGCATAATCACACGCCATGGATAACTGTAATGAAATTCCGCATATTTTCCGTGGAACCTTCAATTTATATACCATTAAGCCTCTTTATTGACTTCGATTTTCTCAACTTAATATTTTTCAGCGGATGATTTTCGCTACCCATCAAGTAGTGTTTTGGCAGCTTATTCACAGAATTCTGAAATTCGTTAAGTGGTATCAGATAAGCCTAAAAAAGAAAACATTCAGCTTCAAATTCTGTATCAGACAAAATATAAACAACACATTTAAGTAGAAGGCTAAATTTTTAAAAAAAACTTACTTATTGGTTAGTTGGAATTTTCGAATTCCACTTGTACCAAAAGGCGAATTAATCTCTGACTTCTGCTTCTTCATTCGATGATTTTTTCGAATTATTCCCTTTTTAGTTAGCTTTGAAGGTTTAACATTAAGAGATTTTCAGAATTATTTTCCAATTTTTTCAATACATTTTTTTAATGTTCTCTTAGTAATCAAATTTTAGATAGTAAAATCATTTGGACTTTTGCAACTGAATTTTAATATTTTGTATCGCCATTGAAAAACAAATGTTTTCCTCCACCAATGTCTTGTTAATTTTTTCCATTGTATATAAAGTCTTTTTTTCCCTTCCTCAACAGTTTTCTTTCACTAACTGGTTGTTGTTGTTATTGTTCTCATGTCCATGGAATTTGAAAAAATAAATAAGTAAACATTCTAGATACCACCAAGAGTGGCAACTACTGTGGCTGCTAATTCCGGAACGTTCGTGGTTTAGAGGATTTCCCGCAGTTGTTTCATAAGTTGAGTTAGACCAAGCTTTACTGCTCTTGGGTGAAAGCTGGTCACTCGAAGATATGTTTTGGTGTGAGCAATTGGATTTTTTACACCGGGCAGTTTTTACATTGTATGCAAAATCTTGCTTTATCAGGATGGATTTTCATGCCCTTGTAATGATGAGTTCTTTAGTCCTGTGGTTGTGATGGTATGATTTTTGAGGAGCCAAAGTCTGTTATGAGTAGTTTCTTAAAGGAATGGGATAAGAGTCTAGATTTGACCACAATGTTTGCATCAGAAAGTGTGATGGTGGTACAAGGTTGGCCACCTTTGAAATGTGCATAGTCTGGAAATTTTTGAGCCAATGGTTGATATTCTCTTTGTTTTCTTTGATGCTTGGTGCAGTTTTAATCTCGTCGCAGGTAGCTCTCCAACTGAGGAATGTTTTTAAGTCTTCTTTAGGAATTCACATTTATCTCTTTTGTAAAGTCTTTCAATTTGTGTAATGCTATTGAATACCAAAAAAATTACTTAAGAAATCAATCCATTCGTTTAAAGTTTTCTTTCGGGGTGACTATCCTTTTGTTAGTAGCTTTCTGTACAACACTCAAATGCTGGTAACTAGTCCACTAATACATACTCTTCTTTTTTCCAACATAACTAAATATTTTAATTAATTGGAAACACAGCACATTTGTCATTGATGTTTATCATTCGAAATTTTTTTTTGCTTTTCATCACTATCCAGCAGCAATTTATTTTTAATTTGTCTCCGCTTCTAGAAAACTATCGAAGAAGAACTCTTCTTCGACAAAATTCGAACTCGGTAGAGTCGAAATATTCCTTCATGGCTCCAGTTCCAAAGAGACCATGAAGGCAAAAGTCCCCATGCCCACCGGATCTAACTCAGAAAAATGGCAAGGCTCTAACAGGTGTTGAATGTTAGGCCATACCCTGAGATGATCGAAGGAGACGGACTGATGGAAAGGTTTGGAACTAAACACCTTTTCCATCTTGGACGTTTGGCAGTCCGTGTCCGTCTCGTGGGGACAACACAGCAGCTCCCATAGAGTGCGAAAATTTCGCCGTTGGCTCTTGGGGACACGAGACCAGGTGCCCTTGAGCCTTTCTATGGGAGCGCTGGAAAGGGCGGAGAGGATGGCGACCTCCGAGTGCACGTTTCGCATTTGGTGGAGGATGGTGGCGATTTTAATAAAATGCGAAACTATAAGTGCCCTACGCTTTGGGCAGGACTGTGCCAGGATGGTACGCACAGTCCATTCCGACAGGTGTTTAAAAGTCACACTGTCGGGCGACTGTTCGGCCTCGGGAAGGGATAACCCGAGCTCCGAAATGTCGCTGCACCCGAAGGACGCTGCATCCACGAGCGTCAATTGCTCAGCGTAAACCGTTGCCTTCACGTCAGTAAAAAAGGCGGCGGTGGGCACTCTGACGTGAGGCACGGGAACAAACTTTCGCTTTAGCCAGTACCATGCCTTGGAGGCCATGGTAACAAATAAGTGGGCTTTTAAAAAATAAGCGAAGTGTTAAAACGATGTTAAATGATGTTTCTGTGTTAAATTAAACTTTAACACAGAAAAAACGAAGAACTTCAAAATCAAAAACTCGTCGAAACGAAATTATATAAAACTTTTTTTATGCTCACAACAAGACAGTAATTCAATAACTGGGAAGATGAAACGTTTCAACAATTTCATTTAAGTATTGTGTTTCTCCATTGTTGATACTTTAACAAATAAGTGCAAGACGTTCATTGTTAGAATACAACTGTTCTGCTCTTAAATTTCTGCAGTTTGAAGTGTTGATGTAATAATACTTTGATATAGCATTGTTTAAAAAATCGAAATATCGGTTAACACGAAATACAATGGTCCCAACAAACTACTCTATATTTTCATGCATTTTTGTTCTCTTAACACGAATTACAAATCGCTTAACACGAAAACATTTCCTTTCTGGGAATGAACAAAATACCGAAAACACAGCCACGCAGGAGAGATTTAAGACACATGTTAATTCCTCAACTTATTATCGGCAGTTAAGGCATTATTTACAAAGCCTACAAATTATCTAGATAAGTGTTATTTTTTGTGTATAATTTTACATATGACCAGCCCATGAGGTTGCTGGCAGTTATTAAACTTGATCTTATAATATTGTTAAATTAATTATGAAATGCATTGTGCAATACTGATACATTTTTAAGTTTACTATATCAGCGTAAATGTGTATTTTATTTTGTCAGAATATATTTTGTTTGTTTACTTTCAGTAAATTAATATATTTTTAAAAATAATCTTTTGTTTACGACTTTTCAATATGCTCGTGCCCCCTCGCAGAGTTATCACACCCCCTAGGAGGGGGCACCCCACAGTTTGAGAAACGCTGGAGTAGTCGTTTCAAGTGTTAGACATAGTTAAAGTAAACTTTGGAAGTTCTTGGTAATTATTTCGAGTTTAATTGAATGGTTTCTCCGTTCAAGCTGCGTTCGGAAACCCCTCCTCCCTTTTTTTGTTTTTTTCTGGGAATTTTAATGTTAAGGGAGATTTTCCCTGAACTAATATGAGGAGGAGGTACCACGGCAAAACAATATTTACAAAAGAACTAAAAATACTTTTAAAGAAGAATAGACAGTTAAAAAAATTTAAGTACGTATTTCAAGTAAAGAAGAAATTCCATGAGTTTTGTTCCAAAATATTAGATACTAATTTGTTACTCAATTTTGGCAGTAGATTTTTCAAAAACTTAAGAAAGATCGTATCCTGATAGCATATTATTGTTTCGAATTTTAATTAAAAATCGTACATTGTCTGTTTTTTTGTGGATAAAACTAGATTAGTTTTGTAAATTAGTAATCGAAATTAGAAATTTGAAGAGAAAGATCTTATCCCTGTAGGAGAAAAGAGAGGGAAAAAAATTTTATACTCGGAAAAAGCCGATGCAACGCCGGGAGAAACGGAGGGAAAAGAAACCTATTTGACAAGGAAAAGGAGAAAAAGCTTCGAAAAAGGAAATTTTAATAACATAAGTATAGAAAGCTATATATAATTATATAATACATAAATATAGCTCACATTTCGCATACAGACACATGTTGAGTCGAAAGAAGAAATTTCCAGGAGAATAAAGTTATACTCTCTGAAAAGCCGGTGCAACGCCGGACTATGCGGAGGTGAAACAGAAACGTCAGAAGAAGCAAAGACGTTAAAAGAATTTCGAAAAAGGGAATTTTAATGACAATAATACAGAAATCATACACACATCAGGAAGTGCTGACTCTGAGATGGGAAGGAGATTCAAGAACAATCAATCATATATGAGCAAAATCCTATATTATAGGAAAGGGATTACCAAAAGATATTATTGAGTTTATTATGAAACGATTGTTCTCATTAGATAAATTATTAGATTTCGCTATGGGGGTAATAGTGTTTCAGAACCAAAGATATAAAGAGTGAGTTCAACTGCTCAGGTTCCGCCATTTTGCTCAAATTTTAGAATTATCAACTGTATAGTTATTATCTGAAGTAAATTAAAACAGATCGAATCATTTAAATCACTAATATATGAACTTGTATGGGATCATTTTAAATTTTAGCGAACAAAGAAATAACTTAAGTACTTGGAAAAATTACATATACTTTACTGAGAGAAAATGAGAAAAAGAAAGCTGGAAAAAAAAAGGAGAAAAAAAAAGACATACTTGGAAACCTTGAAATATTTCTTGGTTGATTTAATGTATTTCTTGCGTTTTAAAAAAAGTAAAAAGTATTACTGTAATTTCGCTGATCTGATTTGAATTCGCTGTTCTTAATAGCACCAAGAATTTAAAGAAAATTACTCAGAAACATGAAAATTTATATCTAGCGTGCAAAGCTTACATGTTCTTAATTTTGTTTTTCTAAAAAAAAAGATTAAACAAGTTGATTAGATTATAGCATGCGTAATTGTTCACGAAATTTTCTTAGATCTTTTCGTAAAATATACATACAAATAATAAGAAAAATTTAAGTTTTCCTCATTTAAATCAGGGAAAAGAGCAATTACAAATTTTATTGAAGTAATGGGTTATTTCATCCTAATATGGTTAAGGATAATACCTGTTATATGCGGATAATATGATTCTAAACCATATTTATTTGTTATGGTACATACTGCCAACAGATATTCTGCATTAAGTTGGCTCGGTGGCTTAAGTGTTGCCCTCCTCGAAAGTCTAAGGCCGTGGGTTCGATTCCTGCTGGAGTCGATGGCATGGATGTCATTTGATTATGTGGCATGCAAAAAAAAACATTGAGTATCAATTTGGCTCAGGTACTTTCGGTAAGAAAATCACGTCAATGTTTGGAATCCTACGAGAGCTTGAATCAAATAAATCCAAGCGTCAAAATTTGGTAGTGAAAGCCGCCACTAGCTGGTGTAAAGGGTTCTATTCACGCTTCTACTCTTGGGTAAAATACTCTTTTTATCTGGGATTTTAGTTGAAAACCACTTTCCATAGCGTTGACTTGGTTTTATTTAATTGCAAGCTTCTATTTAAGTGTTAGTTGTGGAGTAGGCGGGATGATGGTTGAAAACTGAGTATAAGAAGAAAGCAAAGTGTTAGTGACCGGTGTTTGCACTTTGTATTATTTATCCAAGGATGAAAAATTAAGCCTGTGTTGAAGCAAGAGCGCTCAGGAGATTATAGATAAGTGCTCTATTATAATTAGATTAGTAAGTTTGATTGCTCCTTGGATTTAGCTATTAAAGTGCAATCTCAGGTTTCTCATGAAGTCTAACAAGCGGGAGAAGGAAATAAATTTGTTTAAATTGAGAAATGTCTGATTCTTACCCGAACCCTCTCACACCCACAGTGGAAGGATCACGGCAATGGCGCCACCAAAGAATGTCTCTCACAATTGGGGATTTTCCGTGTCTGCAAAGGCTTATGTGCCAAAATGCAACCCATGTGAAAAAAAATATTCTGCATTAATGCATATATAATGAATGCAAGCCCTGCATGCGTTTAAGGCAATTTTAAGGAATGGCCCGACCCGGGTCCAAGGCAACGACTTCGAGGGGCCTTCGATAAGATTTTGTCTCAGACTCAATAAGATCATGCTCCAAATTATTTTAATTGTAAAATGGTATTCGGAGAAATATGGAAATTTCGAACTATATGCCAACTAGTAACAGTGGCAAGACTGCATTACAATGGACTCCCGATAACCTGGCTGTCTGGATAACTCGGTCTTACTCTTGTAGGTTGAAAAAACCCCACTTGAGCAGTAGGGATGGCGATCTGAGATCTATTTCTTCGGCCAAAAAATCGATCTTTTAAATCGATATGTAACACTGAATCGATTCAGTGAATCGATATTTCATCCTAGAAAATCTACATTCGATTTTTTTCTGTTTTGGTGAAAATCATAAAATTGCTTACAATTATTTGTGTGTACCATCTTTAAAACACGTTATATTGCGGTGTTGGTAGTTAAAGGATTAATTTACTGACAGAAACAAAAAAACTCTATTTATCATCACGTTCACTCAATAGCCATGATGTATATGAGTATCGTGGGATCATCTGTTCCTTGTGAGCGCCTTTTTTTGATTGCCGGCAACATCGCAAGTGATGAGCGGAACCACTTAGATCTCAGTAGACTTGATAGACTGTTGTTTTTAAAAAGCTTATATATTAAGCATTGGAAACTCTATAAGCTATATTATCCATTTTCTAAACTTTTTAATGTAACAAATACATATAGAAAATAAATGTCTTCTTTTATACCTAATACATTAATATGGAAATAAAAATAATTGTAAGTGTAGAATTTCCTAAACTAAAGAATTCCCTGATTTTACTGATAAGAGATCGTTTATTATGGTATCTTTCTTGTTTTTCATAAAATAGATTTATATTTACATTGTAAATGCAGACTCGAAAAAAATATCGATTTTTTAGAAATCGCTGTTTTAGACCTCGATTCGTCTGTGAATCGATTCATCAGGTTACGATCTGAATCGATTTAAAAATCGATCTTTTTCGGAAAGAATAGCCATCCCTATAGTGCAGACCCGTTCCAAAACGATACCGAGCAAGACATGTCCGATGCAAAAATTATTGGTGCTGTCACAGTTAATGAAAAAATGCTAGAAAATGAAGACGTTAACGTGGAGGACACTGTACAAACTCCTAAAATATCACACAATAAGGGACTAAAAACTGTCCAAGCCACTCTTTAGTATTTTGAACCACAAGGTGAGTCGGTAATGGACTTGGTGTTCTCTTTGGTTGTGTTTCGATGAAGCAGCAAATAGCAGAGTGTTGTACGGAAGAAGAACAGGACATTACGCATTTATGTAAAATCAAGTAGCCCGTTTTTGCAAAACAGGCTACTTAATTTTCATAACAGACAGTTTTTTATGCCTTAAGGTACCCGACTACGTACGGAACCGTGATTTTGCAAAAGTGCATAAATGGATAATTTTCATGATATTTAGTATCACTTAGATTAGAATACATATATAGAATTGTTTTAAGGACATTTTGACAAAAAAAATTATTTAAATACAATATTTTGGCAAAAAAATTAACTTAGAATATTATTTTTTCAAAATGTTTTCCTTTTGTGAAAAATGCTTCTATTGTAATAATGCTTTGCCTGTATATAGCTCAGAGCTCTGTACAGAGGCTCAACTAGAATTTTTGAAATATATAACTTAGAAGCGGGCTTATCCATATTTTACAACAGAGGAGAGAAATTTTAAGAAATAAACGCCGATAATTATTTCAATGGGTGATAACTCTGAAAATAATATGAATTTTTCAAAAACCTTCGGATACCTTATAATGGAAGATTTTTCTGAGGGATGCCTGATCAGGTAAATTACTCAGTACTATGCCTGTAGTGAATGTTGTATGCCTTCATTAAGTGCTTATTTTCCCTTTGTTTAAAAGTATTTGGGCAGGGGTTTTTTTTGTATATTTTTAAGCAAAATAATACGTATAAGTGCAGTACAATATTTTCTGAGGAAATACTTGTACTCATTCTTTTTTTAATCCCGTTCTTGATGACGCGGCGTTTTCACAAACTCGTCTAACCTTCGATCCACATTAGAGTGTCTTTCCGGGACATATCCGTCATATCGTGCATTATGTCATATCCGTCGTCCATATCAAGGCTTTCGCCTACTATCGTACACCTTCATTATTAAGGTTCCACGTAAATGTTACCGTAAAAACGTTAAAAACCGTTACCGTTACCTTACACCTTCATTGCACATTTTGTCGAAAGAAGGCAAGCGGATTATGGCAAGTTTTGTGAGATTGTAAATAACGCACATTTATTTGTTGCGGGTTACCGTTTGTACGTATTTGACAACGTATGCTATATACCAGGAGTGGTGAACCTTTAAGGATCAAAGTGCCATTTTTCTCTAAAGAAGTGTTTAATGAGGAATAGACGTACCGTCAAATAGTTTTTACTTGTGATTATTGTAAAAATAATAAAACTAAATATTAATAACACAAAATTCTTAACAACAAAAAAGTACTTTTTGCACTGTATAGTTGTAAAGGTTTTAATTATACGTGTAATTCAAATTAAAGTAAACATTAGTGTGAATTCTGCTGTAGCAGGTTGGATGGTAAATAACATATTCTTAACATATTTTGCTGTGGTTCACTTTTTTGACAAGAGGATTTGTGATTTGTTTCAAAGTGCCGTTTTACAGACGATGTACTGCATACCACTATCGCAGAACATGAAACACGCACCACTTTGTCGCCTTTACTAATAGTGCCACATTTCTGTAAGCTCGCCAAATTTGAAATTCTCTGTTACACTTAACTATCCTGCAATTTTTGTTCTTTTTCTGAACTAGCCATGTTAGATAACAATTAAAAATCGTATATATAACACAAATGAACTTTAAAATACTTTTGTGTCAATGAAGACGTAGACAAACTTCGCATCATAATCAACGACATAACTAAATACACGACGTAACTAAGACAAGACAATAACAAACGAGTGTGCTCCCCGCGACTAATCCCTTGCGTTTGTTCGTAATACTTCATAGTGAACTTTGTTATTTTGAAATAAAATACAAACAATTTTTTGATCACTGGCGTGCCCAAAATATTGTTTCGCGTGCCATCAATGGCACGCGTGCCACCAGTTCGCCATCCCTGCTATATACTGTCCACTTAAAAGAAACGTAGATGGACGTACTTTTTGCTTAAGGGCCCAGGGCCTCAAGAAGCTTTAAGACATCATTGCATGCATTGATACAAGTATTATAGACATTTTTTTTTGCCTGATATGGTGGTCGATGGTCGACCTAACTAAGAGTCTCATCAAATTTAGAAACTCCTTGCAAATACTACATGCTTATGTTCAGTAGCGCGCACAAAAAGTTTTCAAGGGTGTGGGGTGGTCCAGGATCGTAAGTACACCATTTTGGTATCCTGCTCCAATAAGCCACCCAACATATTCTTTTGATTTTGACGATTTGGGGGAACAAAAACAATACAAAATTAATTGTTGAATATATAATTAGCATCAATTAATAAAATTAATTATTAATAACTATTACATAATTAAATTTTACGTAATATATTCATCGGATTATAACCAATCGGAAAAATAATCAAGGGCTATGTGGGTGTCCGGACCCCTAGGGCCTCCATTCCCCCCACCTTCTTGTGTGCGCCACTGCTTATGTTTCAAAATAAATTCTAATAGGTGCTCTGTGGTTTAGTTTGTCAACATCATCAATAGGAGAAGAATAGCATCTTCAATGTTAATTAAAAAAGATTTTATATAAACTGTAAATATTTATCAATTTTAACAGGTTAGCAAATAGTTATCACTGATATTTTTGTTTTCTTAAAAAAATTAATAATTATGCTGTATTTTAAAAGTTGAATTGAAGAATCATAATAAATCGATTAAAATTCTTGTACGGGGAGGGGCAAGTTGCCTTGCAAATCTGTAGGGATTGTCTCATAGAACTGTCAATGCTCGAAGGTACTGATACAAAATATTGGATCCTATTACTCTTCCAGTAGCTTAGAGGTCAAGGTCATTAACTCATGGCTGGTGTGTCATGAGTTCAAGCCTGGTATCACTGAAGACCCACCGTGTAGAGGCATCGTGGCACGTTACATCTGTGGAGGCTCAAAGTCCTTCCATTGGTGTGGTGTGGAAGTATAAGAGGAGGTGTCAGCCCAGGTTTCGTCCTCATCACTTGACCATGGTTCAAATTTAAGAGGTCCGTCGCCAATAGCCCTCTTGCAGCTTTATAGTGCGTGGTTAATATAACTCTCCCTCTCACTCACTAGTGATCAATCTCACATTATTTTGAAAATACTTATGAACCTTCAACTTGACATATATGCCGGTCACGTGTTCGCGACCATATAAGCTCGAACTACCACGACTTCTTTATGGAGAAGAAAACTATAAAATAAAACATCATTTTCATAATACATGAAAAACACTTAAGGTATCCGACTACGTTCGGAACCGTGATTTTGCAAAAGCGCATAAATGGATAATATTTATATTTCGTGTCACTTAGATTAGAAAATGTACATAAAATTGTTTTAAGAATAGTATTACAATAAAAAATTATTTAAGTACACTATTTTGACAAAAAATGAACATAGAGTGATCCCTTTTCAAAACATTCTCGTTTTATGAAAAATGCTTCTATTGTAATAATATTTTGCCTGTCTATAGCTCAGACCTCTGTACAGAGGCCCAACTAGAGAATTCTTGAAATATATAACTTAGAAGTGAGTTTATCCATGTTTTATACGACAACACAGGGGAGAAATTTTAAGAAAAAAACGTCGATAATTATTTCAATGGGTGGTAACTCTGAAAATAATCTGAATTTTTCAAAAATCATAGTTCAGATTCTCTGGAGAAGTCTTTATTTTATATAAGCACACACACACACAAAATATTACTATAATAGAAGCATTTTTCATAAAAGGAGAATATTTTGAAAAAAAGTTATTCTAAGTTAATTTTTTGCCAAAATATTGTATTTAAATAATTTGTTTTTGTCAAAATTCTCCTTAAAACAATTTTATACATGTATTCTAATCTAAGTGACACTAAATATCATGAAAGCTATCCATTTATGCACTTTTTTTTAAATCACGGTTCCGAACGTAGTCGGATACCTTAAGGAGAAGTTAATTTGTTTAAGAACATACAAGCATATAGCCTAGAAATATGGTGGATAGGGTAAAAGATACTTTTGTTACATAAGACGGTTATATTTGGCTCATGCCATTGATTGCTTTTACGTGACACCTCTTCGTATTTCTGTAATATAAAATGTTCTTCAATTACACAGTTGGTTGGATGTTGAAAACATGTATAATTTATAAAAAAAAACAACTCATCTTTAAATTGATCAATTTTGGAACGTCTTATTTGTGATTTGAAAATTGCGTGATTCATATTATTCTGTGCTGCTTAATACACAATATTTGTGACCTTGTAATCGCAATAGTAATTAGTAATATTTATACAATAAAACCAGAAAATATACCCGTTCTTCACACAGTTGAATTGAAAAATATGACAATCTAGACAGAAGGATAAAGAAATTCAATCAGTTCAAAATTTGATCAATATTTTGAATAGTTCCAAGCTAATTGTAAATTATATTCTAAGCAAAGAACGACTCAGCACATAAACTGGCGTTAAATAAATATAGCTAAATAAACCGGTAATTCCCAGGTTCATCCGTCAATCCAATGTATAAATATATTAACTTAACTCAGTGGCGCAACAGCCCAAGTGCACCAAAGCTTACTGTGCCCACATCAGTATACGTGACCTTGGGCTTTGAGGTACATGAGCAGATGTTCCAATTAGGTGGTCAGTCTGACGCGAAACCCCCAGTCTTAAGTTACAAAGCGATCTTGGTACTCATTTATCGACCCACTGAAGAGATGAAAGGCTGAGTCAACCTTGACCAACCCGAGGTTTGAACCTCGGACCTGTGGTGTGGAAGAGCGCTATGCTCTACAACTTATCCACTGGGCTTCATAAATATATTATTTAAGTCAAATACAGTAATACCTCGACTTACACTCCCCCGATTTATGTGACTCCAGAGTTACGCGATTTTCAAATATCGTCAACTCGTCTTTTTCTTTTTTTTTCCCTATCACTGAAACTCAAACGAAATCAGTGCCTGAGTCTGATGAAATTGGTAATGCGATTGAAGAAGTTATCGGTCTTACCAGATAAATAAAGTTACAAGTGGACAGTGATGACGTTCAAGAATTGCTGGATTCACACAGTCAGGTGCTGACAATTCATGAGCTCATAGAAATAATTGAACAAGAGCAAAACATTAAGGAACTTGGGTCTTCAGACCCAGTTCAATCCGAAGATCGAATGACGGTTGGGAATTTCCCAGAAGGCCTTAGTTTTATTCAAAAATGGGTATGCGAATATTAGAAAATACCGACTCCAACGAAAAGCATATTTTTTCAACAAAATAAGGAATACAAAATTAATTGTATGCTACGAAGAAATTTTATGGGAGGGAAAATAATCTCTGAGCCAGCAGACTACTTTGTTAGATTGTAATACCTTCTACACATCAAAATAACTTCGGTTTGCGGTTTTGTATTTGTAGTATCTAAAATTTTATTAAATATATATTTTTTAATTATTCTTTTCTTTCGTCTCCGGCCTCAACTAAAAAATAATTTATAAGTTTTTATATACGAAATTATACCTTAACTTGCGCGGTTTTTACTTAGTCCCACCTATCGCATAAGTTCGGCGCGAGCGCGCGCGCGTATTACTGTATACATAAAAATATTATCTTTTACGTTACTGTGGAAGCAGTAGTGTATACAGACTACCTTTGCGGGAGGGGTTTACATTTTAAACAAGTTATATAAAAAAAAAATTTTTAAAGTCAATTTCTACTTAGATCAACAAAGTAAAATTTAATTTTAGCTACTTTTTTATTAAATAGTTACAATTAATATAAATATGTATATACATAGGACGGAATCACAACATTAAGTGGTAATTCATTTTTATTCATTATCATTAAATTATCGTATTGCCATCCAAGACAATCGTGTATATAAAATTTCAGTTCAACTGAATGCTTTAAAACGTGAGAAAAAAACCTTTTCTAGTGTTGACACAAGTCGCCAAAAATGATGCCAACGTGTCTGTGTATTTGTAATTCTTTAAATAATTAGTTTTAATCAATTAATTTGTATTAATTATAATTAAATTACTGTATTGTCATCCAAAAAAATCCTGTATATAAAATTTCAGCTTAATTGAGCGCTTTAAAATGTACTATAATAACAACTGAAAATTCCACCAAGATAAATAAATAAATATATAGAGAGTGTGAGCTAATAGTAGGAATCGAAAAACACATTGCTGAAAGGGTCCAGGCCTAATCTTTATGCTCTTTCTTGGTGTTTGGGAGTGGTTTGAAACCCCAAATTTCAATATTGTAGGACTAACAGACTGAAAAGGGGATTTTTTACCTACTGCTCCCCCGTAACACCCCTTCTCCCATCCTTGTGAGTCGAATTCGTAAAACGGGGTCCTAAGGATCTCTATTCAACAAAAAGTAAATGCTTATCAAATTTCAAGTCTGTAGGTCTAATAATTACAAAAGAGTAATATTTATCCATAACCCACCCTTGAGAATTAATCTTCAGAAAACCCATTGTTAGGAGACCACTGTATAACAAAAGAAACATGCCTGCATAATTTCAAGTCTGTAGATCTAATAATTAAAGAGATCTTCTAGTAATTTTCGTGAGTGTGTGTGATAATCGCTTTTCTCCTATATACAGCGTGTCCGAAAAAGATTGTAC
>BMAV01009571.1:0-71528 GCA_019973955.1 Trichonephila inaurata madagascariensis | reverse complement strand
CATAAATATTATCTATTTATACGCTTTTGCAAAAGAACGGTTCCGAACGTAGTCGGATACCTTAAAAAACATTTCCTGTTTCATTCTCATTTGCGACAGTTTTACGTGATATGAAACTCGATGTTTCTCTTTTCTTTAGCAATGTCCTTCAAGTCAAAACAGACGATTTTTCCCGATTACATCACTTATTATTCCAGTCTCTACTGTAGTATAATTTCCTTTGATTTAAATTTTAAACTTCCTGTTTATTAAATATGAAAAAATAAAAGGTAACTCTTAAGTACACCTGAAGAGAAATGTCACAATACGGATACGACACTGTGTTGTGTAATGCTGAAAAGGATATTGCACAAGAAATAACTGAAACAATACATCGTATTATAGTTGAGAGTGATTAATCAATACGGAAAGAAATAGTCGGAACAAGAGATTGAAGAGATATTTGATTGTGAAGAGCAAAACTTTGTGATTATAGGTCTAGCTCTTGAAATTGTGATTACACTGACCTCCAAAAGTTAAGGTATAACCAGTCTTTTCTGCGTCTAGTTTGAACACAAACCAGAAGTGTAGCTATTTAGCTGTATTAATGATACGGGGCCCCCAAGCTACAAGGGCCCCAACAGATGTAATATGTCGACACTTCCAAATAAGCCTTATTCAAGTGACCCTTATTTTTGAATTTCATAAAAAAGGCCCCCAAAGAATGTTGATACAGGGCCCACTCAGGATTAGCTACGCCACAGACACAAACATGAAATTCGGAAGAATTGTACTGTATAAGCAATTATTTATTTGATTTTACATAATTCACATCAAGAATGATTCATAAGTAAAAAATTATATATATATTTTTTTTTTGTAAAATTTTCTTTTTTGATATGAAAATAAATTTATTTAATTTTAATAAATTTATTTAAATAATTTTAACAATAAATTAATAATAATTTCAATAATAAAGAATAATTTTAATAAAAAATTAATAATTTTAATAATAAATTAATAATAGTTTTAATAATAAATTAATAATAATTTTAATAATAAATAACAATTCTTATTAATATCAATTCCTAATAATAATAATTCTTTAATTAATTTTAAATAATTATAATTAATTAATTATAATTATAAACAAATTTAAATATTTTTAATTAATATTAATTGATTAATTAATTATAATTATAAACAAATTTAAATAATTTTAATTAATAATAACATTAATTAATAATCATTTTAATCAATAATAATTTTAAATAATTTTAATAATAAATAATTTAAATAATGAATTTATTTATTTTTTTAACTTTATAAAATACGAAATAATTAAATAAAATATTATTTAATTTTTAATAAACCTTTCATAAATAAATTTATTAAAGAAAAAACAATTAAATTTATTGAGAAGAAAAAGTGTAACACGTGAATCGAACCCTAACTTCGCGCATAGTAAGCAGACAATACCAGGCTACTGACTCGTTGGAGGAAATTAAAACTTAATATATAAACAAAGCATGAACTTCGAAGATTATTTTCTCCGAATTGACTGGCCATTCGGCGGAATTACATTGAGGGTCGAATGCTTTAAGGGACTACTACTATTACACCAAGTCCCGACCCCAAATGAATTTTCTTAGTCGGGCCCTCCCCTTGTGAGATTAACATGCTAATGTTACACAAAACAAAAACGCAGATAAAATATTTCAACAGGGAAGTTTTTCTTATGCATAACTCTCAAGAAAAGAAATTAAAAAAATCTGCAGAAATTTACATATATAATGTGCTAAAATCTTAGTATTAAAATTCAAACATTAGATATGTTTCTTTCCCCCTTCAGGTTGATGAACTACTTTTAAAATAAAAACAAAATGTTTGAAGAAAAATGTAGTTGCTGCCTTATTATTTATATAGCTTAAGATCTTTTATAGAAAAAGGCAATTCTTAAACCTAAATCAAATTGGTTACTTAATTTGGAATTAAAACAAAATGTTACATCAAAAAATGGAGAAATTTTTTCATTCAAAAATAAGATTGCTTACCATTACAATCCTATAAATTGGAACAAAATATCTAATTTTTTCCCCCATTTGGCGGAATTACATTGAGGGTTGAACACCTTAAAGGAGTACTACTATTACACCAAGTCTCGACCCCAAATGAATTTCCTTAGTCGTGCCCTCCCCTTGTTAGATTTATCTTAAATACTGCAAATGAGAATGGATTGTGGATTTTGTAAGCTACTGCAGCTTTTCTCAAACTGTGAGGTGCGCCTCTGATGGAGGGGGGGGGGCGTGATAACAAGCATGTCGAACATTAAAGATTATTTTTTTTAAAAAGTTATTAATTTACTCACAAAAGAAGTAAAACAAAGCACATTCTGACACATCTGACCATTTCGAAGTATCTATCAACAAGTCTAACTCAGAACAGGAGAGAATTATCATTCATTACGACGGACCCATTCCCAATATTATAGCATATGATTTGATAAGTAGAGCACAAGGATCTCATTCCAATATTTTACGCGAACCAGAATTCCTCCACAAAGACTACATACTGGTCAAGAAAATTATCTACATGAGACCATATAATCATTGTTTTCAAGTTCAGGATGAGGTATTGAAATCGATTCCATTCGTAATTTTCCATCGATTCTTCAGAATCGATATTGATAGTCGTCCACGTTTCTTTGCTAACTGAATTCTCCCACTAAGGAATGAACTAACTTAAATATAAAATGGAAATTGAGAGAGAGAGAGAGAGAGAGTTAGTGGTTACTGCACCACCATAAATTTTGTCACACCTATGAGTAAATTTAAATTTATTATCACTATATTCCATGATTTTGTAACCCATTTTGAATCAGAAAAGTATTCTGAAAAAAAGAAAAAAAAAATCCGTTCACGGCTTGGTACCACAAACTGTGATGATAAATTCACAAAACTTGGCAAACTTTTGCTGAGTTAGATCTCAAATGTCATATAGTATTTTAAAGTTTATTCAACGTTAGACAATCTACAGCGTGTTTCACAATAAATTAGTGTTGTCATTTTCAGCATGACATACGAGTGCAAAAGTTTAACATTAGATTTTTTTTAAAATCTGAATTAAATAATCAGAAGATATTTAGCGTATAAACACAATAACGAAAAACTGATGCCATGAAATAATAATTTTTATTAATAAAGATAACAAATCCTACATTTCGATATGTAGGATTTATTATTGTGCCCATTCCCTCCTTCTTTCGTTGTTTTCTTTGAGTGTCCATTGATTGTTGTTGTATCCATTGTCTGTCCTTCTATTGTTGTACCAATTTTCCATCCTTCTTTTGTTATATTCATTGTCTGTCCTTCTATTTTTGTATCCATGACCCATTCTTCTATTGTTGTATCCATTGCCTGCCCTTCTCTTGTTGTATCCATTGTCTGTCCTTCTATTGTTGTATCCATTGACTGACGATTCCTTTGGCGGTTTTTGAGTTGACGAAGATGTCGAATCAATACAGTAAGTTTTATTAACATGCTGAAGGCATTTCTAAGGAAACAAAAGTAAAACAAAATAAGAATGTTTAGTTTTTTTAAACCTGAATACTGTAAAGAAAGCAATATATTGATTAGGTAATAAGTTAAGTTAAATAGAATCTTAAACACAAGATTAATCTATACTACCTCAATGGCATGGGGATTTACAAACACTGTATATACCTTACACTGCACACTGTATTACACCATATACCGCATACACTTTACACCTTTTTGTCAAAAGAAATGTATACTGCTAAATTATCTTTCTATAGACAAACAATTACATAAATTATATAAAATCGGTTTATCGAATCGGCCGCTTATCCAGCCAAGTATTTTCTCGCCCAATCGATAAATGCGCAAATCTGGCAACCCTTCCGCCATCTTGAATTATGCGGTCCGGCGTTGCGTATTATGGAAGGGGTTGCAAAAAGAAAACTCAAAAAACGCAAAAACGCGCCCAAAATTTGGGGATTTTCGGGAAATTTTGGCGGAGAAGCGGCCTATTCGACAATTTCACCTAAATTAGATTTACATTGAATGAAATGAATGCGCTATTAAGTGACGAGGTACTTAATTATTAACCTAAATAAACCATATTTTATTCAGAAGAGTCTTATAAATAATTTATAAAAAAGTAAAATATCTTATGATTTTGGCAAATGAAACGAAGTAATACAGTGCATTTTTGAAATGAAAAGTAAACTTTTTAATTTATTAACTGTATAAAAAGTATAGATCAGTCAGGCAACAATTATAGCCATAAAGCTTAGCTCCAATCAGATAAAAAAGTCGCCAGTTGGAGACAACATAAAACAAACTGTTGTCTTTTTTTAAGTACTAACTTGTATACTCGTTCTTCGCACGAGTAAATTGAAAAACTAAACAATACAGATTGAAGGATAAAAAGGTTTTTAATGAGTTAATCTTACGTGAATTGCAAAGTAAACAAACAAACAAAAAGTTTTTGCATATCTCCACTGAAACAAAAAATAACAACATGTTTGTTAAATTTTAAGTCTGTAGATCTAATAGCTGATAAAAAGTTTTTTTATTAATAACTCCCCATAACTCTCTCTCTTGTAGGTTTATTTTTGAAAACACTTTCCTAAGCTGATCTCTGCTCAGCAAAAGTAACACATTATTACAAATTTTGTGTAATGAACGCTTAAAATAGTGTAAATAATTTATATCTGGAAGTGTAATACGATAATATGACTTTCTGTTGTATTTATTTTATGTTAAAATCGTGATATTTGCAAGCAAAGCCGTTCCGTAAATTATAATGGCGATTCAGTGGAAACATAGCAAAATGTTGGCGATAGAGTCAAGTTGGCAAATGTCTAGCTACTTTCATAGCTCGAGCCTTATTAGAACTTTGGGAAAGATTAGATTTACTCTTTCGCGGTATAATTCTTAGTAGGTACTTTTTCTACAATTCCAACAAATACAGTACAATAGTAATTATTATTTTTATACTTAAAAAATGCAATACCTGTCTATTCAATTAAAATTATAGCGTTATAATTAACTACTAACCACAAACAAATTATTGAAATTTATCCAAATGATGTAGTGTGAAAGACAAAGTTTATAGAAGAAGCTATAAAAGTATTTATTTTGATATAAGGATCAATTTGTTACTACCAAATGTGCATAATAAAATCATAAGAAAAACGTGCATAGAAATAAATTATCAATTTCTATTGCATTATGGTTCACTATTTTGGCGATAATAGCTCACATGAAAAAAAAATCCATAGTAGCTATTCAAATAAAGAGAGACTTAACATGACCTCTCCCTTCGAAGTCTAGTTTTATTCTGAAATAAAAAAATAGTGATTACAATGATCAAAGCAATAAATCAGAAGCCAGTGCCTGGTGTAGACAAAACAAAAAGTTTTGCTTCTCACATAAAAGATAGATATATGCTGTCGCGGGCTTTTTTTGCAAATGGCAGAATTTTTTCCAACTTACTTGACAATTATTGTTATGTTTTGGACACTTCACACAATATCTTTATAAATTATAGCCTATGTGCTATTCTGATGTATAAGCTATATTATTGTAAAGTTTCATTAAAATCCATTCAGTTGTTTTTGCGTGAAAGAGTAACAAACATACATACACACGTACAAATTTTCGGGTTTATAATATTAGTAAGGATGGTTAATGAGTAACGTTAATTACATATAACATTTCTAATTGCTTGTTTGTAAGTTCATTTGAGCTAAGCTCAAGTGTCAATGTATCTAATTTTTGATACAGATGCAGTATGCGCTCAGATACCAAATTTACTTCTCTTTCTAATTTTGCGGAATTTTAAATATGTTCTTAATTTGCAGGACTTTAAAGCCTAACTTGTATTAGAAGTAAAATACATTTGATCCCAATTGTTAAATTGACCTCAACATGAGAAACTTCAATATCATTATTTATTCTAAGTCATATACAGTCGGATTCCGATTTAACGAATTCATCGGGACCGAACACTTTTTCGTTAAATCGGGGTTTTCGTTATATTGGGCTTCAAACAAAACACGAATTTTTTTCATTTATCTTTTGGAAATTCTATAAGCAATACCCGTAGAATTACCACAGGTTAGAAATTACACACTTTTTATTCAACAGCTGAAAGTACTATTGGTGAGCCGCCCATCTGGTATAGTGGTTAGTGACACTGACTGTGGTGCCGTAGAGCCCGGGTTTGAATCCCGGAGAAGGCATGGATGTTTGTAAATGTATGGTGCCTTCGCGGAATGGGGGAGAGGGTACTCTAAATAGCCGTCGAGGCGTAAGTTCTCTCGTGAGGTTGGTGCAAGGGGAAGAGAGAGCTGGCCTCCCTGACCCACCCCAGGGTGTTCTCCCTCAAAATTGGAGTGGAACAGAGCAAAATCGCACTGTCACCTACATGGTGTTCAAAAACAAGTCGTAATAATGTAGCCTCTTGCGGCGATGAATTTCGTGGACCTTGATCTGGTGGCATAAGTAACAACAACAACACAATTAGAGATTATTATCCACCAGTTAATTGGAAAATTTAACTATACTATCTAATAGATGTTTGGAAATCTTTTGATTCCGTACTCGAAACACTTCTTTTTCGACTTTTTACAGAGAAGAAAATACTGCATCATTTACACCTTGAACGCTTGGCATCTTTGAGCGCGAAACGTTCTTCCATCCCAAATCAAAATGTATTTGAGCCTTGAAGTGGAGAGGTCTGGATTGAGAGGGAGCTTCCTGATAGGTGAACTGGAAGGAGCAAAGAGGGTATGGTTATATTGACTGCTTCGGAAACATCTGATGTGATGGAAATTTTTCAGAATAAGCGGACGAGAGATTCGTCTGTTATTGATCTAAAATATAATCAGTGAGTTAACACTCTATTGGCTGCCTTGAAGTTATGGAACAGAAATTGGATGGGAAAAAGTGCTCGCCTGTGTGGGTTGCATATTGAGAATATAATTTAAAATTAAGAACTGAAACAATGATAAAAAAATAAAATGAAAATTTAGAAAATGGTCATTCGCCACGAGGGAAAGGACACAATTAATTACTAGAGAGGATTATACGAGTCCAGAAGGATTCTTCTGGGCCTCTTAGCATTGACATTGGGTCATTTACACCTTGCTGCAAAAGCGAGAGATATGTTTTAACAATTTTAAAACAAAGTAAAGCATTAGAAAATGTTACAGTTTTGATAAGAGTTTCGTTATCAATTTCTACAATAGTCGATTGTAGAAATTTCATTGGCTCCGACAAACAAATCAGTTCCCTCAACTTGAGTTGCACACACAGGCAGTTCGTCTTTCAATGTATCTCAATCGTTAAAATCTTAAAATAACCCCTACATTGTGAATTGCGATGAGTTAAGAAAAGACTTTACTGTCCTACTCAAGACTCACACCATAAGTTACACTCATGACTCATCTGCATTTGTAAAAAAAGTCTAATAATGGTTTTCACCCTTGCCCGTTGAAATATGCTGCAAACAGGAAAAGTCTTTTTCTGTTTCGGATAAAAAGGATAGGTCATTTAGAAAAAAATCGAATTTTTTCTAATACAAACGGATAAAAAGAATTTTTTAGCTGCTGAAATAATTCATTAATTCGGGGTTTGATATTCGTTAAATAGGGGTTTTTCGCCTTCATTTTAATCGGGGAAAAGAAAAATTCGTTAAATAGAGGTTCGTTAAATCGGAGTGTGACTGTATATATATATGTATATTATAAGCGTAAAGAGAAAAAAAATTATCCAAAATCTACGACCTACAATGTTTTTTCAGTGAAGACCTAGCATATTTCTCACTTTTGGCGAATGGGAAACAAATTACGCCAACAGTTTGTGGAAGATGTATAGAAACGAATTTTAGGTCACGATTCTTAAAAATATAATAAAGAAGGAGTAAAATCCTAACTTATTTCACACGTTTAGAGAAGGAGACAAAGAATGGCACGAAATTAAAATATAACAGCCTGTTTTATATTGTATTAGTCTTCTATCCGATATGGCAACAATAACTCTCCAAAATTACAACAAAAAGGTGTGCACTAAAATAGGATCTAAATGATAAAAATTGAAATTCATTTATATTCATCAATATATAAATATTGGTATCTACGTATTATACCATCGACCAATTTTCAAATGAAAAGACGTCACCAAATGCCACAATATGCAAACAGTAGTGGGAAAACTGTTCCCACACGAGTACAATCACAATTACATCGTTCGTACATAAAATGACGGCATCTGGTAATTTCTTTTGATTTGGGGAAAATAATAAGTCAAAGGTACAATAAATATAAATATCTTAATTTTTACGTACTATGAATTTTTCCAAGTGTTTCAGCTTGTGTCTTCCAGTGCTCCTTGTTTTTTCCTAAAAATAAAATCACAAAATATTAAATTAAATCGTTATATTTTAATTAATTTAATTACTTTTGATAAAAGTAATAAATAATACTGGTGCGTGTGTGTCTGTGTGGTGTTATTCAAATAATACTGGAGTTCAAGATTGTTTTTTTCCCTGGATTTATTGGTAACAATAATACATTTAAATAAAACAAAACATAAGCTTTTACAAATTAACCCTTTCGTGAGCTGTTTATTTCTCATTTAATTTCTCGCAGTTTTTCAACTTTTATTAACAATTAAGGCGATTTGGAAACCTCTCTCTCTCTCTATACTAACAATGTTAAATTGGCTGTTTTCAATGTACCCTTTCTCAAAATCTGTTACATGTACATGCTTCAAATTTTTTTCATACAATTAAAGTACTCCACTCTCATTATACTGAAATGAACTTTTAGCTTATTTTGAATTTTTTTATAAACTATGAAATATTTTATCAAACATTACGAAATTTAATCCATTTTTCACTTAAAAAATTTGTAAAAAATAAATTTTTGAGTTTTTTACAAAAAGCTCATTTCAGTATGTATTAGACATCATTATAAATATTTCATAAAAATTTCTACCTTGAACAGTAGTTTCTCAGAAAAAAAAACATCGAAAATTAAAATTTACATTTTGAGATAAATTGATTTTTTAAAGTATACAATGAGACTTCTCTAATCGGCTAGGAAAAAAAAAAGGGTCAATTTAAAATAAAAAAATACATGTTTTGGCTTTTATCAAACGTTACACTTTTAAGCAAAAAAAATACTTTTTTACATTTTTCCCTTAAAATGGCTGGCCAGTTTAACGATTATTTAAAATATAAGTTTTTAAAGGGCTTCTAAATACCTAGAGGTTAAAAAGGTATTTTTGAAAAGGGTTAAAATCTATACAAAAAAAAATTAAAGAAAAAAAAAGATTTTAGCTTTCCCAAAAACCATTTAAAAAATAGCATTTAAAGGAAATGTATTTTATTTTTTCCAAATGTTTACTTTTTTAAAATTTTAGGGGGGGTACTTTCGGGAATCATTCACCGTAATAAGGAAAGTTAAATTTAATGGTAATTATTTGCCGTGAAAAGATGATAAGCATGTTGCAATACATAAGGGGATATCACATTCTACACATATGTAGCGGTCTTTCTCTTCTTGGCCCTTTCTGTGATATATCCTTCATCGTCTATAGTTGGAAACCATCTGTGGCAAATGATTTCCCACACTGGCTAAGCTCACATCATCTGGAACTACACACTTCTTCGCTTAGAAGATAGCAGGACGTCCTTTCCTTTTTCTTGAAGAATATCTGCGTCTATTACAGCGTTTCTCAAACTGTGGGGCGTTCCCCCCTTGGGGCATGATAACTCTACAAGGGGGGCGCGAGCATATTGAAAAGTCGAAAAATTATTAATTTACTGAAAGTTAACAAACAAAATACTTTCTGATATAATAAAATATAGAATACACATTTACACTAATATAAAACACTTATAAATGTATTAGTACTGTACAATGTATATTTTATTATTAATTTTACAATACTAAGTTAAGAACAAATTTGATAATTATCAGTGACCCCATGGACTTGTGTATTAACACTTATCTTGATAATTCGTACAGTTTATAATTAATTCCTTAACTGCCGATTAAAAGTTACGCGATTCTCTCCCCAACGCCACCGGTCACCACTTAGACGAGCGTATTTTGATGTGTGTGTGTGTTTTTTTAGGGGGAGGAGAAAAGAAATGAATAAGCAAATCATCTGAAATAAGTAAATCCTTCGCAAACACTGTCAAGGCCCTTTCATTGCATTCCAAAGCCCTCGGAATAATTTTATGGATAGCCCTGCAGAGAAAAGATCGTACTTCGGAAAGACATATATACGTTCAGAAAATTAATGCTTTGGCTGAGCGAGACGTTTATATACTTCGGGGGCACATAAGAGGTTAAAGTCGTATTGTAGCTTTAGTGCCAAAGTAAAGTATTATTGAATTCAATACATTGATATTGTATGGAGGGGGGCGCGATGAAAATGATGATTGAATAGTGGGTCGCGTATATTGAAAGTTTGAGAAGCACTGGTCTATTAGCTGACAAACTAATGCTGTACGGAATGTTTGGTGGTCTAAACTTCTGTTTCTTTTGTTCACTTGCCACAGTATGAAACTGTTTATGAGGGTAAGATCAATAAGATAATAAAAAATACAATGCCACCATTTTACAGATCGTCTTGTTTGGCATCGTTCTTTTCTTAGTTCGAAGCGATCAACCCCTCCCATGACATCGTTACATACAGCGATGGCTTTTGCACAAGGTACATCTTCTCCAGTACCATCTTTTTTTCCCCTCCAATTTACAGATGTTATAATTGATGGATTATGTGCAATAGCAGAAAACTCTCTCTGAAGCGGGAATCAGTCTTCCCATCGTTATATATATATATTATTCCCATCGCAAGGTCAATATATTATAACGGGTTTTTGTGCTTCCCACAGGCGTGTTTTGTAAGATCATGTAGATGGGAAGTAATCTTCCCAAGGCCCACGAAAGGGTTAAATTACCGAGTTAAAATATTAAACTGAAATAATCTAGAGAAAAATGCTAATATTCGAGATAAAAATTCTAGTAAACAACGGCAAACCTAGTAACGCAGAAACCAAGATCAAGACTAAGGCAGATTCCGTTGCATATAGTTTTCGTCGAGATAGACCACGTGGGGTTTGAGCGTGGTGACAACTACGTTCTAACCACTCAGATTAATACTCACTCATTAGTATTTCCATCATTTTGTGTGATAACCCCCTGTATATATAGGTATAGATATAGATCAGTAGCGCACACAGGAATTTTTCTAGGGGGGGTCCGGGATTGAAAGTTCACCATTCTTGTATCATGCTATTTTTGATTTTGTCGATTTTCAGGAACGAAACACAGTAAAAAACTAATTATTGAATAAATAATTAGCATTAATTAATAAAATTAATCATTAATAACAAATATTTAATTAAATTTTACGTATTATATACTTAGAATTATAATCAATCGGGAAAAAATCAAGGGAGGCTTTGGGGGGTACAGGCCCCCTATTTCGTATTACTGATATAGATAGATGGATAGAATTGACTTTCTGAAATGCACCATCGTGAAAGAAGTAACCAAACCAAGTTCATAGCTACACAATTACTGACATCGCTGGCACCTTTTGCGCCACAAACAAGTGTTGTATAATGGAAGAACAGAATGCCGTTTCGAAGTACTAAATTTTTGTTTTCTTCTGTTTTGCTTGAAAAGTTTCAGTCTGTACAGGCCTTTTTTGTCCCTTTATAAAAGAAATTTTAAAGATATATTTTTGTTATAATTAAGGCTATATATTAAGGCCTACAAATTTCAGAAATGACGTGTTTTTTTCAATTCCCGCTATTAGCTCACAATCTCTCTCTATATCAGTGTTTCTCAAACTGTGGGGCACGCCCTGGAAGCGCGAGAACATATCGAAAATAAAGGTTACAAAAATTAATTTACTGGAATGAAAAACAAAAATACTTTCTGATATAATAAAAAATACAGATTTACATTGATATGATTTATATATATCATCTGGTGAAAATGGTCATCAAAGAAATAAAAGATTCTACTTTGAACGCTCATTGTATCTTTGATCCTATAACTAAATAAAAAAATATTTTGTTTGCTTTGCTGTAATCCTACGATGAGAGATTTTTTATTACGTTTCTTTTTAACCCTAAAAATATTACTTTTCCTACAGCTTTCGAACTTATGGTATGGTTACCTGCATCCCTTTTTTTTTTAGGGAAGTTGTAGAATTATATAATTCTGTTGTGCTTTCTTTCACAATGTGAAAAGAGTTTTTATAAATACATGGATAAGCATATTGAGCACTTTGAAGGATTAATTGACCAAGATTTATTTTTAAGAGTATACTGAAACATATAATACAAAAATCGTTAATTCTGTGTGTGGGAAACTGTTTTATTTGTTACCAATGACCTTGACAAAAGAATCCTCGGAATATGACAGTCTAATGGGAGCTAAAATGAATTGATAACGTATCTCCTTTTGGGAGAGCCAAACGTTTTTAGTATCTAAAGGTACTTGTGTTTAGACCGAGTTCCCGGCACGACCACTATTTTTTCAAAATATTTTTCTTGAAGTGCTGCATTTTCCCCTATGAATAACTTAGTGGTTTTAATTATGATGTTGTACGACTGATTATGGTTTATAAATGTAAATGAGCAGAATATAAAAAATTGGGCATCTATGATCTCTAGAGGAAATTGAAGCTGATCAAACAAGGGGAAGTACTTGCTGAAATATTACATATTAATCATGTAAGCGAAAGTAGAATTTGAGAAAAGCAATAAACATGAGAGCAGAAAGGAAAATTTTCAATAGCTACATTAAGAACTTTATCAAAAACATGAAGCCATAAGTGTACCGCAAAATGCACTTCACCCTGTCAGCAAGCAAGAAAAAGTTCAACAGAATATTTGTCGATCATCAAAGGGACATTAAAATTACAATAACGTGAACAAATGTGACAGTTTTGCTTGCAAAATAACTTTTCCTGTAATGTTAACTTAAAAAGTGTCTGTGATTTGTGTCAACTTTATTAAAGGTCACGCACATTTGGAACAATTTAATTAAGTTTTATTGGATATTTTCTCAAATTATGAAAGACAAATACTAGAAAAATCCTTGAAATAGGTAAGTATATTTTCTCTTAGTTAAATTATTCACTGAAATTGTGATTTTTATGCTTGTATATTGAAAATAATTATAAAAAAAGAATTGATTACTCACTCCCCGCGACCCTTAACGTTAGTATCAGGTGCACACACCTGATCTCGGGCTTTCTCGCTTTAAATATTAAAAAAATACTTACAATTGTTATTCATTAGAATTTTATATTCTTTTTGTACCAAGATTTATTCTAAATGCTAATTCTGCGAGGCTTAAAATTACAGTTCATTCAAAATACCATTTATAATATGAGTATTCATTTCAATAAATCATTTTACATTTTTGTATACATTGTCATGCACTTGGTTTTACTTTCTCATACAATTAAGCTATTATATCAAAAGATAATATATTATCATTTTTTAAAAAATAAACTCGTGTTATAAAGAGTGGGTACTTCAGCCAGTATAGAACAAGTTTAATATTATCAGTGACTTCCATGGAGCTTGTGTTGTAGAGCAAAGTTTTTTTTCAAAGGAAGGCAAAAATTAGAAATTGACATAAAATTATTTTTGTTATTTAGCTCAGATCTATATTTTGTCTTCAAAGTAGCCATCGCCGAAAATCCGGATTCACAAGGTATGATGTTAAAATGGTAATGGTATACGAAATGCTTTTGTTTTCAGTGCAGAAAATTCAGCATCCATCTCTGTATCAGAATTCAAGAGTGATTTATTACAAAATTGCTCTTTAATTTTGTCACTGGATGTGAAATCTATGAAGATCTCTTTTTCGGCGGTTGAGAGCCCTTCTGAAGTATTTTGAAATGGATCCCCATTCGTAACTTGCTATCAATTTGACCTCGTCTGTGTACTTGCTGATGCTTTATTATCGTCGAATGCTCGCTGTGATTTAAAATATATCTATGATTTTGTTTGTCCTGCCGTAAATACTTAATACCGTGGTGCAATTAACGCGTGAATTATGAAATGTATTCAAGAGATTCGGTAGTTAATCGATTCGACCAGGCATGACTAGAATTGTACGAGTACAGCATTTTTTACATGTTTTTGTGCAGACGTCTGTTATGTTGCCTTGACTCACATGAACGTTCGCGAGAATGCTAGATAATGGATATGATAAAGAGCAACATAGATTAGGCTGACCCACCCAATGACATTTTGTACTTTTAGAAATGGATCTTGAAGGAAAATAAATCTTTTAATTAAATATTATTTCTCAATCTGTTTCAATTTAAAAATTAGAGAAAGAAAAATAACATAACTGACCTATTATACTTAAAAGTAATTTACTTAAAATATATATTACTTAAGTATTAAATTTTTTATATATGTTACTCTTATCTTATTAATACTGAATAAAGAACAAGTTTAATAAGTATTAGCGACTTCCATGGGCTTGTCTTGCAGAGCAGAATTTTTCAAAGTTTTTAGAAATTGACCCTCTGAGTTCTTCTTCTATATTTAGCTGATATCTATATTTTGTCTTCTAAGCAGCCACCGCATTTTGCAATATGTTCGAATTTAAAAATTAGAGAAAGGAAAAATAACATAATAATTATCTATTACTTAATTTTTTTTTTTTTTTGCTTTAAAGTAACATATGCAAAATTTAATACTTATGTTATTAATTTGTACGGTTTATAATTAAGATCGTGTATTGTAGCTTAAGCGTCAAAGTGCATTATTATTGCATTCAGTAATTATTAATGTATAAGGGGGGCGCGATAAAAATTGTGATTGAAAAGGGGGGCGCCAGTATTGAAAGTTTGAGAAACACTGCTCTCTATATATTTATATATTTATTTATTTTTATCTGGGGAATTTTCAATCGTTAATAAAATACATTTTAAAGCGCCCAGTTGTGCTGAAATTTTATATACAGGTTTATTTTGGATGACAATACAATAATATAAAAATAATTAATAAAAATTAATTGATTAAAACTAATTATTTAAAGAATTACAAATACACAACAATGTTGGCATCATTTTTGGAGACTTAGCGACCCTTTTGGCGACTTGTGTCAAAACTTGAAAAGGTTTTTTTTCCCACGTGTTAAAGTATTAATTTGAAATGAAATTTATATACACGATTGTTTTGGATGACAATGCGATACTTTAATGATAATGAATAAAAATTAATAACCACTTAATGTTGTGATTCTGTCCTATGTATATACATATTTATATTAATTGTAACTATTTAATAAAAAGTAGCTAAAACAAAATTTTTCTTTGTTGATCTAAGTAGGAATTGACTAAAAAAAATTTTTTTATATTACTTTTTTTGCATTTTCTTGTGGACATTTCATTGGGAAGCTTGGCAAAAAATTTCAGATCTGGTAACATAATAGATTTTAAAATATTCCAAGTTTTCTGAGCTTAGGTTTTGGTTTCTGTTTCATTTTAAAGCATTTTTTCACTCTTAAATTGAGTTAATGAAAAATATTTTTCAGCACAATCAACTCTTTCCAAGATTAAAATGGTTATTAATTTCAATTTTCATTACTAAAATCATTTCTGCTTTATTATGTTTTGAGTTTTTTGAGTTCTCATAGTTATTTAATTCAGATTGATTTCAAAGCCAATTTTTGTTTTAAAACATAGTTTATATAACTTAGAAGCTGCTTTATCATCAATTTTTTCCAGTTGAGAAAATGCCATGGCCAAAACGTTCTCAAGTTGCTATGAGAAGCAACATTTCGAAGGGATGGAATACTACTGAAAATGATAAATCTAAAAACCAGCACCTCACTGTTTCTGCAAAAAGACTTCTGAATAAAGTATTTTGACAACAAATATTGCAGATAAAATTGAATTTTTCCATGATGTACCTAACATTACATTAAACAATTGCGTACTACATTATGGTATTTGAGTTCTTGTTAGGCGACTTTAAAACTTACTGAACTTACTCAATTTAAAAGAACTGAGAAATTAATTAAAAAGTTAAATTTTATCTACAAACCAGGGGATTCTTAGCTTAAGTTAATATCATTATTATGTTGTACATGAATGCTTTGTGTTTCAAAACTTTTGTGAAAATATTTTGTTAATATTAGGCTGAATAACTTGTCGCCGTAACAAACACTATCAATATTATGCAAAAATGTATTATAAATTAAAAAAAAAATTTTTCAGTCATAATTAGCTGTAGCAGTGGTTTGACATAGAACATAAGTTGGAAAACAACATATTAAAAAATTAGAGCTTTGCAGGTATTATAGGTCTTCGTTTTTTGCTTTTACAAACTTTAAATGCATTTTTCCAAATTTCTAATTTTGAAAAAGATGTAGGTGTTTTCTAATCCCTAAGGCTTTTTATTCTGTTCAAAATATAGAGACTTCAAATTTTTTTTTATAGATGCTCCCAAATGTATGTTCTATAAAGGTTAGTATGGGCTTATAGATCTGAGATCTCTAATTATTTTTTTTAAAAAATGCTTAAGTTAATATTATTAAATTTTTCGTGTTTTTTCCAGGTTTAGCTAGAAAAATAATTATTAAAAATTAATAAAGGAACAGATTATCAAATCCATACTAACTTTTGTTTGCAATAATCTAAGAAACATAAATCCCTTAAAAGGATTAAAAAATTTTAAAAATTGAGCATTGTATAAGAGTTTGAAAAAACTTCAAAACTTCTTAATTTCTTAGAATTATAAAATAATGGGTGGTCAAACTGACTTTTTGCTTTCGGAATCAATAATGTAATCTGAATATAAAACATAATTTTTTTTTATTGTTACTGCGTCCAAGCAAATTTTTTGAAAAAGTGTACTGAGTAATCTTAAAGTATCCGACTACGTTCGGAATCGTGATTTTGCAAAAGCGTATAAATGGATAATATTTACGATATTTAGTGTCACTTAAATTAGAAAATGTATATACAATTGTTTTAAGAATATTATTACAATAAAAAATTATTTAAGTACAATATTTCGACAAAAAAAAATGAACATAGAATGACCCATTTTCAAAATATTCTCTTTTTGTGAAAAATGCTTCTATTATAATAATATTTTGCCTGTATATACCTCAAACCTCTGTACAAAGGCTCAACAAGAATTTTTGAACTATATTACTTAGAAGTGGGTTTATCCATGTTTTACGACAACAGAGGGGAGCAATTTTAAGAAAAAAACACCGATAATTATTTCAATGGGTTGCAACTCTGAAAATAATGTGAATTTTTCAAAAATCATAGTTGAGCCTCTGTGCAGAGGTCTGAGCTAAATACAGGCAAAATATTATTATAAAAAGCATTTTCCTAAAGGAGACCTTTGAAAAAGGTTATTCTAAGGTAATTTTTTGCCAAAATATTGTATTTAAATAATTTTTTTTGTCAAAATGTCCTTAAAGCAATTTTATACATGTATTCTAATCTAAGTGACACTAAATATCATGAAAATTATCCATTTATGCGCCTTTTTAAAGTCAAAGTTCCGAACGTAGTCGGATACCTTAAATGGAATTCCCTCATTGTTATAAACAGGAAGATAGGACAGTAGCTAAAACCAGATTTAACTTCACTAAAAGCAATCCTCATAGCCTGCCGTGTCTATTAAATACTGCAGCCATATTGAATTTTGGGAGCTCTACCATACTGTTTTGTAGTTTTGTCCTACACCGTAGGATTTTTATTCAATTCCTACTATTAGTTCACAATCTCTATATATATCTTGTTTAAATTTTCAATCGTTAATAAAACACATTTTAAAACGCTCAATTGAGCTGAAATTTTATACACATGATTATTTTGTATAACAATACGGTAATTTAGCTATAATTAATAAAAATTACCGTAAAATGGCGTATAGCGCGCACCGGCGTATAACGCGCACCTATACTTTCAAGCAGCATTTTTTGATTTTTAGGTATATTTGCCGTATAACGCACACCCACTTTTTACAAGGAATTCTGAAATGCACGTTCGCAATGCTCTTATGTTTTGAAGTCATTTATTCAAGGTATTATCACAAAAAACTTAGAAAAATAGTATACTTCTAGAATTACTACTTTTCAAGTTCATTAGAAATGTCATTTCTTTTAAAGAAACATATTTTGATATGTGCAATTGTCAAGCTTTTTTATGCTTATCTCTTTTTCTCATTTTTAGAGCTCTCATTTTCATACCCGGCGTATAACGCGCACCCTTGAATTTCAGTCTTATTTTTTGTGTTAAAAGTGCGCGTTATACGCCGGATTTTACGGTAATTGATTAAAACTAGTTATTCAAAGAATTACTGATGCAGCCACATTGGCATCATTTTTGGCGACTTGTGTCAAAACTTTAAAAGGTTTTTCCCTCACATTTTAAAGCTCTCATTTGAGCTGAAATTTATCTATACACGATTCTTTTGGGTGACAATACGATAATTTAACTATAATTAATTAAAATTAATTGACTGAAACTAATTATTTAAAGAATTACAGATACAGAGTTACGTTGGCTTTTCATTTTTAGCGACTGGGATCAAAACCACTGGCGTAGCTAGCTCTGAGGGGGCCCTGCATCAAAATTCCTTCGGGGCCCTTTTTTAGATATGAGAGCTCTGTTAGTGGGACTGTAGATACACATGTTGGGGTCCCTGTGGCTAGGGCCCTAGCTATAGGCTACATTGATACGGCTGATAGGGCGGTAGCTACGCCCCTGGTCAAAACTTTAAAATATTTTTTTTTTCACGTTTTAAAACGTTCAGTTGAACTCAAATTTTATATTCACGATTGTTTTGGATGACAATACGATACTTTAAAGATAAATAATAAAAATTAATTGCCACTTAATATTGTGATTCTGTCATATGTATATATATATTTATATTAATTGTAATTATTTAATAAAACGTAACTAAAATAAAAAATTTCTTTGTTGATCTAAGTAGGAATTGACTTAAATTTTTTTTTATTTTACTTGGTTTTATCATGATTTCATAATTATATATTATATATATATATACTTACCATAGGTGTTACGAGGCATTCTTTTGACATAAATGAGCAACGCGCTACCTGAAACAAAACTCGTTTTAATCAGCAGTAAATGCAATAAAATTGAGATGCACACTAAAATTAAACTAAAATAATTTCTTCCAATACCATATAGTCAAGTTCTCTGAAGAGATAATTGAATTCTTATAAATACTGATCAATCCATTGAGGCTGAAGTTGCGGAATAAAAAAAAAACTTACATATTTTTCCAACTCCGAACGAAATTCTTTAAAATAACGTTTAGCTATTTTTAATTTCTGCAACTAAATAAATTATCCATTTTTTAATCTTCTTCCTTCATTACAGTTACAGTTAATATCTTTATTAGAGATTTGAGAAAAGGCATTCTACCTTCATTTTAAAAAGGAAAATGAAAGGAAGAATGCCATTGTTGCTCTAAATCTCTGATAAAACTTTGCCGGATTTTTACCATTTCTCTGGTCTGTTGCCAATGTTTGAAAAATTAAAAATAATAAACCATTTCAATTCATCCCTTTATTTTTTAGAAAGGTTTTGGCGTTTTTCAAAATTCCATTCTAGGTTTCAATGGTTACTTACGTATTATACTGCCAGCCAATTTCGCCGTGCGAAAAGACATCGCAAATTCAAAAAAAATGTCGCCAAATGCTATCATTATAATTATTGTTTTTGAATGTGCGTGGGAAAGAGTTTCCGCTATTGGCTGCACATCGCGGCATTTGGCGACGTCTTTTGATTCGATGAAATTGGTCGACGGTATAATACGTGTGCGCTTTGAGCTTCTGCTTATACATTTAATGTTACTAAAGGATTTATTAGCAGCCCAAACGTTGACTGATGTGCCAAAACCCCGGCTTCGAATCCCCTAATTGAATGGATGTTTGTAAATGTATATAGTGTGTGCCTATGTGGCTGTACCTCGCTTATCAATTCGTCGAGCCGAAAGTCCTCTCGAGAGATTGCTGGTAGGGGAAGAAGGATGAGAGACCCCGGATCATTCCCATGGTGTTCAAAACTGAGGAGAAGCGGAGCCAAAACGAACCATCATCTGTGTGGTGCTCAAGGCTACGACCAAAGAGACAAACGTATTCTAGCCTCTTGCCGCTATAAGTTTCGTGGATCTCAATCTGACTCCATCCATCAGGTGACATTAGGAGCCACAACGTAACTAAGTGCAAGTAATTTTGAAATTTATTCTTTATAAAAGAAAGTGCCTAGTGTGACTTATATTTAGCGTCCCCTTATTTGTATCGCGAAGCGAATTCATACTCTGAATTGTTTAATTGATTGGCTATTGAGATTTAAGGTAACACGAGGGCTATTGGCGACGGATCAAGCAATTTTGAACTTCAGTCAAGGGATGAGGATGACACTTGAGAATTGTATTTTGACAGAAGTAAAATTTGGTTAATTTCATCGAAACTTTAAATACTAGGCATATAAAAAGCGCAGAATCGCCCAATGCTTGGCTTGATTTTAAAAAATTGTCAACCTTGGCGCGCTTTTGAGTTTTGTACTCCGGTAGCTCTTCTTCTTCACAGTTACGAAATCGACTCGGTTACCACAATTGGCTAGCTTATCCACCTCGAGGAAAGCGCAAAAACAAACCGACCCAATTAAATGAGCGATTCTGCATTTTAGCACCGGAGAATTCGTCCCTGGAAATATTTCTCGAAATACTAATATAGATGATATGGAAAGCTTTCTTGTGTGTGTGAATACGATGTCTCTTTTGTAATGAGTTTCTGAAAAAAGAAAGATTCTAATTACCCTATTGTAGTTCTTCCTCATCTTGCACCGTTTTTCCCACTGATCTCCAACATATCTTGGTTCCTTTCCGATTAAAGACGAAATACATCTTAGTTCTTTCACCATACACTGAAAAAAAACCCATGGAATTAATGTATATTAGTTACTTACGTATTATATACTGTTAACCAATTCAGTCAAATCAAAAGATGTCGCCAAATGCTGCGATAAACAGCCTACAGTGGAAACCCTTTCCGCGCTCGTTCGACATTGTAATAATAATAATGACAGCACTTGGCAACACCTTTTAAATTGGTGATGTATTTTCGCTTGGCAAAATAGGTCAGCGAAGAAATATTGTGATACCCCCTTACCAGGTGGGACCATCTCTTCATCTACTGGACCTAGATTTGTGGGAGGTAATGACTGATGACCCAAACTAGCCATAATAAAAAACCAATTTATTATTATCCAACCATATTGATCAAAAACAGTCTTACTCTAGGAAGGAAATCAGGAGTGAAATATTGCAACCGTAAATCTTATGTGAATAAGCGCATGGAATTCTAACAGCTTAACTGTAAGTAAAGTTATCCTATGAATCTCAATCTTCCTTACTTTATTTGAATAGCTAAAGCCCGTTCTATAGTTACGCGTCTAAGTCTAGATCCTTACCTTAAGCGCACGGCGTTCAGCAACTCAGCTTCCTTCCTCCTTCTTTTCCTACTAACCCTGCGCTATATATCTACTAACTAATCTGAATATCAAGGTTTCTTCTTGAGAGGATTGGCTGTGAAATATCTCAATTGATGGCCCCAAAGATTCCCCAAGAAGATTAGTTGGAACACTCGGTAAAGCCCCGTCACAATATGTAAGTATCATATTTACAAAATACACATATGATATTAAGCAGCAGCGGCATCTGCATCTTCAAGTGCAAACAACAAAGGACAGGAATAAAAGCATTAACGACTGGCCCGAATAGGAATTACTTTAGTCTCAGTCGTCTAAGGCAGTGATCCGCAACAACCGGTCCATGGACCGATACCGGTCCTGGATCAAATGGTGCCGGGCCACCTAAAGAATATTAAACTATTGCCATTTTATTTAAAGTGGTGCATTTCTCTCGGATTTTCGCAACTTTCCACGGAAATCACTTTATATTCCCCATTTATTTATTTTTGGTGTAACTATGTGATATGGTCGTTCTATGGTGACCATATCTTTGATTGTCAGCGTGAATTAGAGGTGTGGGATTCTCGAATGGAATAGACATTTTAAAATTCTTAATAAGACTTTATTAAGAATATAACTTAAATTTATAATAAATTAGATAAACTTATATTAAGTGAGAATAAACCAAACACACAGCAATAGTTAAACCTGATCGCGTAACTTAGATCACTTATCTAAATAATTATATTATCCACCTACTTTCAATTCTGATAATATTACAAGTCTTAATATCAAATAATCAGTCCTACCTTAATTCAAGCTAAGATTCTATCACGGTTCGAAGCACCTGGGCGCGCGTGCAATGGTATGCACCTTGTATCAATGTGGCTGATTATCTCGGTAACTTTATGAAGGCTGTCAATTCACACTCGTATCTCTTCTAACATAACTTTTCCCTAAATTGCCATTCTGCTTACTGAAACTTCTGTTCTTTTAAAAGCTATCTTATTTGCATTTAACAATTGCATTTCACTTCTTGGATTTGGGTTGGAAAAGATTTGCCATTAATCGTGGCCATCAAAGAACCCAGAGGTTATGTTACAGAAAAAAGAGACGCGTGAGCCCGTCACAACTATATTTTATTCTGAACTCATATTTAAATGTAACTAAATTAAAGTTGTTGAACCAAAACAATCTAAATTATATACAATCAACGTATCCCACCCTCGGCCGGCCGTGGTAAAATTATCAAACGTTGACCGGTCCGCAGTGATAAAAAGGTTGCGGGACACTGGTCTAAGGCGTACACTGTGGACCCGAAGGTGGCCAGTTAAAAACTCTGCACCCAAGCAACATTCAAGACTCACCATGGTTCTTCCTCCCTACGTCACCAACAGCTTGTCGCCGAAATGGGGACTCAGGAATTGAACACTAGATGGCAGGACCACGCCTAACGATACTGGTGGATTATGCATTCATTCTATAGAGCGTCTAAGACATTCTCAATAAATCACGACTAGTGATTCAAAAACGGCAACGGCCCACGCGTCAACTAGACCCAAGATATTTCCAGCAACGTCAACGGACAAACATTCCAATGACACTCAAACCTTCTGGAATGTATAACAATTGCAGTATAATTGGCTGGAGAAACAACCTTCTCTCAGTATCATTCAGAAAATCAAACAAAGGGAGAAGGGGCCGCTGCATACCCCCTTCCTAGAGAACAATTTTTTTTTGTTGTTGTTGGACAAACTGGTTGGTTTATTTCAGCCATTATTGCAATTGATTATATATTCCAGTAGGTTTGACTGTCGTTGGGACGTTTCTTTTTCCGTTGACATTGCTAAAAGTCTCTTGTTGAGATGGCAAGTCTGAGTGACGCGTGCGCCGTTGCCGTTCGAATCCCTAGTCGTGATTTCTTGGGAATATCTTAGTTTACAATCTTCCTGGAATGAATGCATAATCAACCTGTAGCGTTAGGCTGTGCTGATTTCTGTTTGCTTCTGAATTTCATCGAATATTGCAACAACTACGAAACGTCATGAAAATCGCGGAGGGATGCGAAAAAGTGGGGAAAATTGGTACAGGCACCCAATTTCCTTTCAAATATCCAGTCCGTACGCAAGAGTGACGAGGACGACTCCTAATAGGCTCCTCACTCTCCAAATTTCTACACCACGTCGACGTGAGAACTTTGAGCCGAAACAGATTTAATAGGCATCAGCCTTTCTATACGGTGGGTCTTATAGGGCATCAGGACTCAAACTCACGACTCACTGGCCAGTAGTTCGTGACCATAACCGCGCTCGGACACCATTTGTTGTGTCAAAGACTGAAACGTAACCAGTAATGAATGAATTTCATAAAGTAAGCAAATTCACATGTTATATCCATTATAAATGTAATTTTTTCTAATAATATAATATACAATACGTTAAGTAACATTTTGGTAAAACTCGCTTAAAAAAAATCTTTTTTAGAAACAAGGTTTATTCAATTCCTCTACTATTAGCTCACACTCTTATATATATTATTTATTTATCTTGGTGGAATTTTCAATCGCGTTAATAAAATACATTTTAAAGCGCCCAATTGCGCTGAAATTTTATATGCATGATTATTTTGGATGACAATGCAATAATTTAATTATAATTAATAAAAATAATTGATTAAAACTAATTATTTAAAGAATTACAATTACAGTCAAGTTGGTATCAATTTTGGCGACTTAGCGACCCTTTTGGCGACTTGTGTCAAAACTTGAAAAGGTTTTTTTCTCACGTGTTAAAGTATTCAGTTGAAATGAAATTTATATACACGATGGTTTTGGATGACAATGTGATACTTTAATGATAATTAATAAAAATTAATGACCACTTAATGTTGTGATTCTGTCATATGTATATACATATTTAAATTAATTGTAACTATTTAATAAAAAGTAGCTAAAATAAAATTTTCCTTTGTTGATCTAAGTAGAAATTGACTTAAAATTTTTTTTTATATTACTTGTTTTTATATGAAAGATCATGTCGCAAACCATTTTTCCACATAGTTACCACCATTTTCCAAGTCTTTTTCGCATTGGGAAGTCAATTTGCTTACACCCTCTTTAACCCCTTATCTACCGACGGTACTTATAAGTACCACTCACTTTCAAATTTACATAGAATAACCATTTTTACTAATATTCTGACGATATTTAGCGGGAACATTCTTTTATTCCCCTGTTCCAGAATACATGGCAGCACAGGTTCTATGATGAGAATTTTGGCGGGGAAGGTGAACAGTTTTAAAACAGAATTTGCGTTTTCAGCTGACATTTTAATCGGATTGCGAAGATTGTCATTTTTGTTCCGAAAAAGTATTTAATCTCAAAAGGTAAGTGCCTTATTTTATTTATTTATTTATTTATTTGTATGTTAGTTGAGACCTAGAAAACGATATGACTATTTATTTTAAGTGAACAATGTATATAATTAATTTTACAGTTGAATAACTCCTTGTGAAATCGACAGCACACTGAGTGTTAGTGCAAGAAAGTTGGGTTTTTTGTCCGTCTTGTTTTTTGTTGTGTTGTGTAGTGTCATCACTATAAGACAATAGAGTTATATTTTTTATGCATTTCTTTTTAGCTTAACTTATTTATTTTGCTTTTTTATTTTTATTTATTTATTAATTGTTTTTTCTTTTTGTGACGTTTTCAAAAAATTTTGAACTTTGAATCTGAGTTTCCTTTTTTCTACCACACAACTAACGTAAAATCCGGTGTATAGCACGCACTGGCGTATAACACGCACCTATACTTTCGAGCTGTATTTTTTAATTTTAAGATATATTAACCGTATAACGCGCGCCCCCTATTTTACGAAGAAACTTAGCAATACTCTTACGTTTTGAAGTAATTTATTCGAGGTATTATTCCAAGATATTGAAGAAATGGTATACTTCTGGAACTACGACCCTTTATGTTCATTAAGAATGTCATTTCTTTTAAATAAACTATATTTCTATATAAGAATAATTTTTTTTTATGCTCATCTCTTTTTTTAATTTTTAAAACTATCGTTTTTATACCTGGCGTATAACGCGCACCCTTAAATTGCGATTTTATTTTTTGTGTTAAAAGTGCGCGTTATAGGCCGGATTTTACGGTAAATGAAATATCTATACTTTATTTAAAAATGAGCAACATTTTAATTTCTTTATGTGTAACTGATATTTAACAGTAATAGGGGTTTTCGAGGTACTATTACTATTATTAATTTTATTTCTTAGAGTGTCTAAGAAAAAAAAAGCCCAGTCTTCAAGAGGCTTTAAATGAATTACAAAATCTTCCATCTGAAATCAGTGATGAACTAACCGATGATTCTTCAGATGAAGACCCCCAGCAAATTATCTCCAGGAATTTTCGTTAAATTCTTAAGGTATCCGACTACGTTCGGAACCGTGATTTTAAAAAAGAGCATAAATGGATAATTTTCATGATATTTAGTGTCACTTAAATTAGACTACAAGTATAAAATTGTTTTAAGGACACTTTGACAAAAAAAATTATTTAAATAATATTTGGGCAAAATTAACTTAAAAGAAACTTTTTTCAAAACGTTCTTTTTGAAAAGAAATGTTTATTATAATAAAATTTTTTTGTGTATAGCTCTGACCCTTTACAGAGGCTCAACTATGAGTTTTGAAAAATTCACATTATTTTCAGAGTTACAAAACCCCTTGAAATAATATCGGCGTTTTTTTTTAAAATTGTCCGCCTGTTGTCGTAAAAAAATGGATATAAACCCACTTGTGTTTATATTTCAAACATTCTAGTTGAGCCTCTGTAGAGAGGTCTAGCTATATACAGGCAAAATATTATATAATAGAAGCATTTTTCACAAAAAGGAGAACATTTTGAAAAAATAATCTAAGTTAATTTTTTGCAAAATATTGTATTTAAAAAAATTTCTTTTGTCAAAATGTCTTTAAATCAAATGTATCACATGTATTCTAATTTAAGTGGCCAAATATCATAAAATTACCCTTTAAGCGGGTTGAAAAATCACGTTCCCAAGTAGTTTAAATTAAAAAATCAAAAATTACAAAACCGGTGCGTGTTTAAACAATTAATCAAACCTTACCCTCAAATGCACAAATTTAATCAAATTATTAAAAGAAAAATGTTTGTGTAAAGGAAAAAAAATTTTGGGTCAAAATTAATTTTTAGTGTAAAACCAGTAAAAAAAAAAAAATTTTAAATTTTTATAATTTTTAAACAGAATATTTTGTACTGTAAAATATTAGTGTTCTTTGGTTATTTAGCATTTTTAATAATCTTTCGGTCTTTTCGTATTATGAGAATATTTTAGATCTTTTGTGGACTGACGGTACTTTAACCATTTATCTTCCGACGGTACTTATAAGTACCAATCAGTTCAAAATTATATAGAATAACAATTTTTACGAATATTCTGCCGATACTTTGCAGGAATATTCTTTGAAATCCACTCTTCCAGGTTATAGGGCAGCACGGGTTCTATGATGAGTATTTTAGCGGGGGGAAAGTTTTGGGTTAGTTTTAAGCAAGAAATTCCCCGTGTTAAGCTTTAGCGTTTTTTTGTAGCGGATTGAAAGATTTACATTTTTTCGAAAAAATTTTTAAGTTAATTCAAAATTTTTTTAAGGTTGTTCTTAGTTTTTTTTGTATTTTAATTTAAAAAGAACCAAAAAGAATATTTGGAAAAATGATAAATCAATAAGTTGGAATACCAATTTTAATTAATTAGCTTAACGGTTTAAAATTTCCCCAAAGTTGAGTATTTTATTTATGTATTTCCCTTAATTTTCAACGAAGTGATCCAAAAAAGAATTATTGAGTGAAAAAAAACTGCAGTAAATCGTAATGCGGAAGATAAAGGAGTTAAAGTACCAATTTAATTAATTAGCTCTAACGGATTAAATTTCTTAAAGTGGAGTATTTTATTTATGTATTATATATCCCTTAATTTTCAATGTAGTGATTCAAAAAAAAGTATTGCATGAAAAAAATTGCAGTAAATCATGATGCGGTAGATAAAGGGTTAAAGAAGGCTGCCACCAGTGAACGGTTTTTGAATTATGAGGGGAGCTCATTTCAAAGCCACCTTATTGTGAGCTGTTTGTGTGTTTTTTTCATGATTTTTCTCATTCACTTTTTCAACCAAACCACCATTAACAAAATGAGGTCACTTACTCGGTGTTTCGTCATGAACATAGGTGCACCCATCATTAAATTATCGACCCACCCCCCTTTCTCCTCATTTCATCATTCATAACATTTTCACCACAACTCTCTGCAAGTGACGATTTCAACTGGCTTAACATTCCTTGTGTTTAAAGTTATAAATGAAAATAAAAACATCTTAATCGGGTTTAAAAAGTTTTTTAAAAATAATTTTAAATTAAATAAAATTTTTAACAAAAAATAAGTCCCCCTTGTGGGAAAGGGAGGGCGCTCGTACCCAAAAAATTTTAACCCAAAATTTCCTTTTAACCATTCCAAATTTGGGGAAGTTAATAAAAAATGTAAAAAACCAGATAAGTTTTAAATAAAAATATTTAAAACAAAAAAGCTTTTCGAAAAAAAGTTTAACTTAATAAAAATGCATTGAAAAAAGTTATTTTAAAAATTTTCCGTCAAATTTTTTAATATTTTCCCAATTAAATTTTCCCATTTTTTATTATTCTACAATTAAAAAAGGGTTTTTTAAAAATTTTTAAACTTTAAAATATTCTTATTTTTAAAATTCCATTTTTTTGAAATTTGGGAAAAATTTTAATTTTTAAATGCGTCATTTCTAGAATCTGAATACCCATTGGAATCCTATCAGTACGTCGATAAGGCCTAGCTTGTGATGGGAGGCTAGAAATCGTCCCTGGCTTTAGAAATGGTCCCTTGTTTTCTAGAAATTTTTATACGAGTCCCCCTTGACCGGATGTGGCGAAATTCCTTCGGTGGGGAGTGTCAACGGATTCCCGCGCTTTTCTGAGTTCAGTGAACGCATAAATTTCATGACTTGTACATTTGCGCAATGGGGATTGTCCAATCAGACGCGCGATTCAGGGGACAGTAAATGGTCCGGCTCCAGGATTTTGGTGTGATGGGGTTCATAATAAAATGGAACGCACCCGAATTTTCAGCAGAAGCTCTCCCAAAATTCCAGCAGCATCTATGTAATTAAGCGATGTCGCCACCACAACCGGGACTGCCTCGAGCCAACATGCACTCCTTCCTTCAAAGCTAAGTTTTCTTTCATTATTTTTTTGTAAACCTAATCTTTATTAATGTATCAATAAATTTAACTGTATCTTAAATGAAATGAGTAATTAATTTTAGAGAATTTTATTTTATTCAACATTGGCCATGATGCGATTTACGAATACCGAACCTGGGTTACTTAAACTAAAAACTAACTTTGGCCTCGCATCACTTGCAAAATGTAGAACCAGCTAATTTAAGGAAATCTGGAAGAGCTAAATTTGAAATATCTAATGCGGAAGAAGGTGTAATATCGATGATATTTTTCCCTAAAAAGAACTCAATATTCTTTCTAAAACTTGCATCAGCATTAGACATAAAAGTACACGTTTTGAATCGATGAGTTTGTGAGAAACTATTTCATCCGGTCACCTCTGGATCAATTCTCAGCTGTTTTGATAGTCGTCAGATCTGGAAATAGTTCTGCGGGAATTTGTTCGGGCGTCTGGGTTTCGAAGAACCCTCAACCCTGGCTAAAGACTCTTTACGGACATGGCATATCGTTGTGTTGTCATGTTGAGAAGTTGTGCATTGCGATTAGACGATCGGCGGCAGGCCAGTAGGCGGGACTTCGAAGCATGAATTTCGACATCTTGAAGATTTTTCAGTGATGGAATCTGGGTGGAAGAGCGAGTCTTCCCATTGGCTGGTGAGAAGTGAGGATAATGGCTCAGAGAAATGGTTGCGCAAGTGTGGGGGTGAGTGTGAGTGGTGTTGTGACGGATGTCCAGTAGGGGCGAAACCCTCCTGCGCATTCACTGCTCCCGGTGTGGAAATAGTTAATCCTGATGATCTTGATCAAGACTGTAGTGTCTGACTACTGTTGGCGGTGGATTCTGGAATGTTGGCGCTAATCGTCGCGTTTCCGGAGAGGGTTGTTGTTGTTTTTTAGGGAAAAGATGATTGACCCTTGAGCATGGACAATTAGGGGTGAGAGAGAGTCCTTGTTGGGAAGCGTGAAAGGTTGGACCCTGAATTGAGTGTGAAGAAAAGCGAATTAATTTGATTGAGAACCGACGTATAGTGCGTAGTTTGCTGTAAGAAGTGACAGTTTTTTGGGAGAATTTATAACACGACCATGTTTGTTTTGAGTGTAGTGAGAAGTGAGATAATTGTGTTTGACTTGAGAAGTTTTAGAAAGTAAGTGAGATCGAAGCATAGTGTGTGATCTGGTGTACTAAGAAGAGATAGCTTCTTGGGAGGGTTTATAACACTACGGACTGTGTTTTGTTTGAGTGTAGTGAGTGAATATTAACGTCACACTGTTCAACTACACGAGGGCTTTTCGTGACGGACAGCGTAATTTTGAACCATGGTCAAGTGACGTGGACGACAGCTGAGCTGGCACCCCCTCTCCTAACGACCACACCACACCAACGGGAGAACGTTTCAGCTCTCGACAGATTTAACGCTGCATCGCTGCCCTACACGGCGGGTCTTTAGTGGTACTGGGCTCGAACTCATGACATGCCTGCCATGATCCGATAACTTGACCACTGGGCTACCTCAGCCCGTTTGAGCATAGTGAGATGCGAGATAAGTGTATTTTATTTGAGAAGTGGTTGGGAAAGTAATTGCGAGACATACAAGGACAATGGAACAAAATTATGAAATTGCTGTTTTTTGTCATCGGTCCTTGACAAGTGTGCAAACTTTCGAATTAATCTCACCTTTTAAAGTGAGTAAAAATCGAGTTCAAAGGTTATGTTACATACAGGTGAAGCTTATAAAAGCGTGTTAAAAACAGATTACAGAACGCATTTCACAGTCGGGGGATCGGCAATCGCCTTGAACATTTTGAGTGCTCAATAACACGTGTAAGAAAAAAACAATTTGGCTTTAATAACTTCATTCGACTGAAGTAGTAATAGCTTCATTCTAGTGAGGGTGAGATACGTGCGCGCAAGTGTTGAACTGCAAAACTACCACTGTGATTGTGGTAGAACGCGAAACGGTACTTAATTTCCGAACACGCCTCGTATTTATATTCCTTACGCATGTTTTACTCGACAAGTAAAATTAAAATTTTGACTTTAACTCAGCGCATCTAAAACTCTCAATATTTGTGACCCAATATTTTATCATAATTTTCCTTGTGGCCCCTCCATACAATAACAATGTACTTTGACTCTAAACCTACAACACGACTTTAACCTCTAAAGTGCCGTGTTTCCCTCAACAAGTGCGTTAACTGCCCCGAACATAAACTGCTGTTTGTAAAAAAGGCAACACCATGAAGGAATCGTCAGAATTAAATGAAATTTAATGCACAAGCAAGTTGCATTCTTACAAATAACTGACGAATTTTCAAGGCAAAAAACCAATATTAAGTGCCTGAAATCAGTATTTGGTGCAGCCACCATGCGCTGCAATAAGTGCTGCTATAAGACGTGGCATGGAGTCAAACAGATTTTGAATATCTGCTTGTGGAAGAGAATTCCATATTGCTTGTATGCGCAGCAAAAGTTCGTCTTTTGAAGCTTCAGGACACAGATCATGAGCGAGACGCCAACGAACCAAATCCCCCACATGCTCAATAGGCGAAATATTCGGCGAATAAGCAGGCCAAGGAAGAAGTTGCATGTGTTGGGCTGAACAGAAGTATCCAACAGTCTTTGCAACATGTGGGCGTTCATTATCCTGCTGAAAGATAGATCCAGGGATGCCTTAAAGGAAGGGAACGACTTCGGGCTGTAGCACTTAATGGACGAACCTATAGCTATTGAGATTACTCTCAATTCGTAGCAAATTGGATCGTCCATGATACAAAAAGGAACCCCAAACCATAACTGCGGGTGTTACGCCACTATGTCGTTCGATAACGCACTCTGGAAGACAGCGTTCAACGCCATAGCGTCTAACACGAATGTGACCATCATGGTCCCACAAATTGAAGCGTGATTCATCTGAAAAGACAACTTGGTACCAATCAGTTTGCCAAACTCTGTGCTCATGAACCCATTGCAGACTCATCCATCCATGGTTTGCCATGAGGGGGATCCTGTATAAAGGCACCCTTGCACGCAATCCACGATGCAGCAGACGTCGACAAATTGACGATGCCGATATTAGTACACCTATAGCAGTAGACCAACGTGCTGCCAACTGCCTGGAGGAAGCTGTATAGGTCCCTCACCGCCATGCGGAGCAGTTGTCGATCATCGCGAGCTGACGTCACCTTCCGTTATCCCACTGTCTGTTTTTCAAGTTGTTCGGTGTTCGTCGGTCCACTGCTTCCAAACTGGCATCACTGTGGAACTGTTCCGCAGCCCACGAGCTCCAATTTGCGTGATAGGAAAATCCCCCTTCTCGAAGGCCGATAATTCTCTCCCGTTTAAACTCCGTAAATGGTTGGAATTTCTCCTTATTTTGTCGTGGTGGCATACTTAAGTCTCACTAAACATTCGCCAGTAACAAATAATCATTAACTATTTTCTATGTCCTACTACAGCCCTCTATTTACGTGCTTTCAGCAGTAGCTCAGAGGGAGCTGGGCACGCCACGCATGCGCGGTGGCGCTGAAACTTACTATTTTACGTAACATCCTATAACTGATATTTGTTGCAAAGTTCATTTAATTCTGATGATTCTTTCATGGTGTTGCATTTTTACACAAACAGCAGTGTATATATACGTCTTTCTGAAGTACGATTTTTTCTGTGAATTGTTCTCCACAAAATTATTCCTAGTCTTTAGAATGCAATAAAATCGTCTTGACAGTGTTTGCGAAGGATTTGCTTGTTTCAGAGGATTGCTCCTTTTCTACCGCCTTCTAATGCACCACGTACGCTCGCCTGTTAAACGATGACATTGGGGTGATCGCGTAATTTTTAATCGGCATTTAAGGGATTAATTATAAATCATACAAATGATCAAGATAAGAGTTAATTTTAGAATATAATTTTATATATGAGAAGCCCATGGGGTCACTGATAATTATTAAAATTGTTCTGAACTTGTTATTGGTAAATTAATTATAAAATACATGGTGCAGTACCAATATATTTATAAATGTATTATGTCCGTGTAAATGTGTATTTTATTTTGTATTATGTCAGAATGTATTCGTATCTTGTTTGTTTATTTTCAGTAAATTAATAATTTTTAAAAACAATCTTTTGCTTTCTACTTTTCAATATGCTCTCGCCCCTTATCAGGGTTATCACGGGTTTGAAAAGCACTGCTTTAAGTAAAGAATTTATTTAAAACCAAAAATTAGTACAACTTACTTTTATTGATAGGCGGTTTCTGCAGCTTGAAACCACAACTCGAGCTTCACTCATTGCAGCTACAAAGAATAAATAATAATATAGTTTGTACCATGAAAGAAATAGAAAAACAATTTTTGAAGTGATAACTTATTTAGGCGCGTTTTTCTGGAGAATGAACTTGAATGATGCGTTTTAAAAATCCAAGCATTGTTACCCTCGGTTTTGTAACACTCGTAACAATGGCAACAATTCTACTAAAAGGTAACAGTACTACTCGTAGCAATACTACTGAACCATTTGGGTTTAAAGAGTCATGTATCGGAGAAATTTATGCAGCGAAATGTAGAGCAGAAAATGGACAAATATAATTCTAATGGTTACAATTTATAATTCACCAAATCAAAGTGTAGAGAAAATTATCGAATTCATTCACAAAAGTTTAGTTGTTAACATTGAAGCTGTATCAACTCTTCTGAACAAATTGCCTATTATTATAAGTGGGAATTTTAATGTAGATTCTTCACAAAAGACAATTCAAAACCTTTAGTAGATATTTTAAAATCAAATTTCAATTTAATTATGTCAAATGATCTAAATGAAAGCATGACGAAGAATTGAACTACACTTGACGGTTTTTTTTTTAGATATTTAACCCTTTATCTACCACATTATGGTTTACTGCAGCTTTTTTCATGTAATATTTTTTTTAAATCGCTACATTGAAAATTAAAGAATATACATAAAAAAAAATACTCAACTTTGGGAAATTTAACCCGTTAGAGGTAATTAATTAATTAAAGATAATCAACTGTAAAATTAATTATATACAATGTTCACTTAAAATGAATAGTCAGATGGTTTTCTAAGTCTTCATTTACAAACAAAAACAAATAAGACACATTTCGACATTAACTATTTTTTCGGAACAAAAATGACAATCTTGGCAATCCGCTGAAAACGTAATTTCTGCTATAAAACTATTTTCCTTCCCGCTAAAATACTCATCATAGGACCCGTGGTGCAATACATCTTGGAAGAGTGAATTTAAAAGAATATTCCTGCTAAGTATCGTTAGAGTATTCGTAAAAATGGTTATTCTATATAGTTTTAAAATGAGTGGTACTTATAAGTACCGTCGGTAGATAAAGGGTTAAATAATTTTGAATTTAAAGTATTTATAACAAGTTTCAGCTACCATAAACCTATTGTTTCCTTCTTAGAATACAATTAATTCACAAATATGATTGTATACTTTGCAAAAAATAATACTTTAAGAGTACAGATATGTGTAAATAAATAATTTTATTTACCAACACTAATATTCCCTTGTTTTTTATTCACTAACTAATCCCTGAAATAACATTACAAAATTTGAAGTTATCACTTCTATCGTATGGTCATATAAGCACACACACTCTTTTTTGGGAAAAGGGGGCTTCTTTTCTATCAATACTTAAATAAATTCAAGGTTTAAGGGATAACAATTATACGAAATTGCATAAAGAAAACACTCTAAGGTACACTGGCAACAAATGTTAAGGTATAACTAGTTTTTTGACATACACCATTAAAGAAATGAAGATAAAGGTAAAAAGCAAATGATTATTTATTTTTTATAATAGATGAATGATTATATGCAACTTCAATAAGACCTTTCAAGATGAACAAAGATATCCACACACAACACTTTAAAGCATTGGATGTTAAACATGGCTGTATCTGAATAAGCCAGTGATACAGGAGTGATCACTTTTGTCTAGCGGTTAAGTTACTCGTCTTCGGATCCATAGACCGCGGGTTCTATCCCCGACATTGGTGACCTTGGCTGAAAAGAAAAACGTGAACCTTCTAATGTGTCGTGGCGCCATCTATCCCCAGAAAGAGCAATCAAAAAGCTGTTAGACTCACTTGAAGCAGCGAAATGTCGTCAGACTCTCTTGAAGCAACAGTAACATTTCAGACGCTCGCCATAACAACAAATATCTCGTTCGTTCACTTATCCACCAACTCACTGGTGGGGAGTACTGTGGTGGTATCTAAATAAGCCAGTAAAATAGCCTCCAAACAGGAATGATCACTTTTGTCTAGTGGCATGTTACGTGCTTATGAATTCATATAGGTCACGGATTCTAATCTCCGATATTAAAGATTGAACTAAAAGTTGTAATTCCGGATTGGGTTCAACGAAATCTCCTTTAAGGTATCTGACTACGTTCGAAACCGTGATTTTAAAAAAGCGCATAAATAGACAATTTTCATGATATTTAGTGTCAATTAAATTAGAATACATGTATAAAATTGTTTTAAGGACATTTTGACAAAAAATTTATTTAAATGCATATTTCGGCAAAAAATTAACTTAGAATAAACTTTTTCCAAATGTTCTCCTTTTGTGAAAATGCTCTATTATAATAATATTTTGCCTTAATATAGCTAGACCTCTGTACAGAGGCTCAACTATGATTTTTGAAAAATTCACATTATTTTCAGAGTTACAACTCATTGAAATAATTATCGGCGGTTTTTTTTTTTAAAATTTATCCCCTCTGTTGTAGTAAAACATGGATAAATCCGCTTCAAAGTTGTATATTTCAAAAATTCTAGTTGAGCCTCTGTACAGAGGTCTGAGCCATATACAGGCAAAATATTATTATAATAGAAGCGTTTTTCACACAAGGAGAATTTTTTGAAAATGGGTCATTCTATGTTCATTTTTTGTCAAAATATTGTACTTAAATAATTTTTTATTGTAATACTACTCTTAAAAACCCTTTTATATACATTTTCTAATATAAGTGACACTAACTATCATAAATATTATCCATTTATACGCTTTTGCAAAATCATGGTTCCGAAAGTAGTCGGATACCTTAATGCAGTAATCCTTCATTAATTCAAGTTAGATTACGCAAAGATAACATATATCGTTAACAAAAATAATGGGCAAAGAACATGGATTGTCCCTCGCAGCGAAAACATTCTTTCCTCATCCGTCCTTTACTGATGTTTCGTGGTTGCTAGAGGGAGCTGCTTGGGACACTCAGTTATAATTATTATGACAAGAGCTGTTACACCTCTCACTATTTTTATTTTAAAAATTCGGCTCTTATATTGTAATTGGAGGAAACAGCGACTATACGAGGTAGGATTCAAAAGTTCCTGGACTGAGCCTATAACGAGAAAATTTTTTGCAGTAGAGTAACTACGATAACGTTTTTGTGTTACTGCGTTTTCCCCATTTCTAAAAGTGATTTTTCGTAAATCAAGTGTCGGTAGCTCACCAAGGCATCGTATTTCGTAAGTGGATGCATTTAATAAATAGCAATTGAAAGAAATGACGTCTATATAGAGAATATTGTTACGTAGATCCGGAGTTCGAGGATTTTATGCAAATCAGTCGCAAAAGAACAAGACAGTTCTCTAAGAGCGATGAGAATTTATTGTAGAAAATCTAATCCTTTAAATGCAAGAGGATTCAGCAGCAATATTCACAAAATAAATCTCAGAAGGTCTTCATATCATCAATAACACTCAGACATAATTATAGGTGTCTAAAATACACGTATATAAAAGATTATCACAAGCAATCACTCGTTAAACAGCCGAAGTAATCAATTCGCTTCAACAACGAGTTCCCCTAATCATTCTCCCAAAAACCAAAACTACTAACTTTGGGCGAGCATCTTCTTTTTTAAATCCTCGGAAAAATTGAGAAAGCCCCGCTAAAAGATTTTTAGTGGAGTTCCTACTAATTCTAAAAAACCCGGGGTCCCAACTCGCCAAAAGGTCACCAACACGATCGCCAAATTGCCAAAAGGGTTGCTAAAATGGTCGGCGAAAATGACGCCTTGGCTCTACCGCCAAGATTTCGCCAATGAATCACCGTTATAACGTGAGGGACGGCATTGCTTGTGAATATTACAATTTTAACGTAAATTAAATCTAATTTAGAACAAGATATAAAGGCATTACTCATCCAATACAAATTATTTACCCTATTTTACATAAAATTCGTAACAATATAATAAATATTAAATTTTGTAGAGTGCTACGAAGACTGACGAGATGTTGAAGCATATGTACAGTAGTAATGCACTATCGCAAACGCAAGCTTTTGAGTAGCATCGACGAGGCAGGGAAAGTTTTGAAGACGTGGAATATTATGGACGTCCGCAGATTCTCACGCTGGTGAAGAGGTTTTTACGGCGGTTTGTAAGAATAGGCTTCAAACAACGACGGGGGTGAAACAAAAAAAAAAAAATTAACTGTTTCGCTACAACCTCCTTACTGCCTTATTTAGCTCCTACACTTCAGAATATTTCTGTAACTGGCGTGGTACTTTCCGGGTCATTGTTTCCCAAACGAGCTGAAAAAAAGTGATCGCAGGCAAATTTAAAAAGGACATAGCAAAAAAGATCCCGAAATGTTTTTATGACCTTTAAAAACGATGGAATAAATGTGTTGTTGCTCAAGAGTCTTATTTAAAAGAAGGATGGTTTTAGAAATTTTAATTGGAAATATTTTAAAGGTTTGTTCGGAACCCGGGTTTTTTAAAAAGGATAAAATTTTTAGATATTTGCTTTTAGATTAAAGAATACATAAAAGAATTTTAAGACATTTTGAAAAAATTATTTAAATACAATTTTTTTTAAATTTCTTTTTTAAATTTTTTTAGAAAATGTTTTATTATAAAAAATTTTTGCCTGTTATATGACCTTCTACAGATCAACTAGAATTTTGAAAATACTTTAAAAGGGGGTTTATCCATTTTTTTACGAAAACAGAGGGAGTTTTTAAAAAAAAAACGCATAATTATTTCATTGGTTGTAACTCTGAAAAAAGTGTTTTTTAAAAAATCATAGTTGTTTTAAAGGTCGGGGCTATATACGGGAAAAATATTATAAATAAAGCATTTTACAAAAAAAATTTTAAAAAAAGATTATTATAAGTTTTTTTTTGCAAAAATATTTATTTTAAAATTTTTTGGTCAAAATGCCCTTTAAAAGCAAAAAACTGTTTCGTCGTGACACTTTATGAAAATTATCCATTTTTCGCTTTTTTAAAAGGTTTCCGAAAGGGGCAAATACCTTAAGTTGGGGTCAGTCTGGAAAAAATTTGGCCAGGCATTTATTGCGATGACTTAAAATTCCCTAAACCATTTTAGCTCTTCCTTTCCGGGAAACAACAGTTCTGCTTAATCATTTGGATTTGTTTTAAAAAATCATTCGATAATATAGGCTAATATGGTACACATATATCTCCACAATCAAGAACTGAATGCAAGAGGATTCCTTGTGTATATCCCTGTTATTTGTCTTCATAGGAGTACCCATTTATGTTAGGCAAGATAGCACATTACCAAGACCAGACAACAACAATGGGTGCGCTTCTGAGCTATTCACAAAAGATTACCGATTGTTTTCGTTATAGAAAGTGATTCTGGTTATAAGATGATCTGGAGAAACAAGGAAGCCAAATGCTAAAAAAAATCTGACATCATTAAAAGCTAGTTATAAAGGAGGCAAAATTGTGGTACTGGAATCTCTGTGGGTGGTCTCTTTGAACTGCATGTTATCCATAGAGGAATTCTGATTCCGAAAATATTGACGAGATCCTTTTTAAAGGGAAAAATTTGCTTGTTAAAAAAAAAATTTTTAAAGCCCTTTTTTTAATAGTTTTGGAGCTCTCGTTTGAGAGCGCACTACTATGCATGGCAAGGAAATCCATCTATGACGAGTATACTCGTCAATTCACAGAGTGTCGCTGTTAAAATATTTGATCAAAAAGATTGGTTTATTTCATGAAATTGCCAATTTTATTATTAATACTGGTTGTAGGGAAGGGGGGCTGTGAAGGGCTGTAAAATTTAACGGGCGTGGGTTATGAGGGGAAAGGTCCTTTAAACGTAAATATTTACGGATATCTTTTTGAATTTTTGTCCAAATTCCCCGGGTTGGGGATCTAAGCAAATACTCATGATTTACTTCCTTCTTTACTGATAAAATATTTTCTTCCTGTTTTGGAGTAGGGGTCGTAGGGTGGATCACGGTCCTCTTACTAGAAAGCATTCTTTCCTATTCCACCCCAATAAAATAACTAGTCTTTATGCAGCACGGCATTGGTAAATGTCAACACATGGTTATAACATCAAACAATTGACAATCACACCACTTGATATCCAGGTAACTTCAGGCCGCGCTATCAGGGGTCTGTTGGGCAGGTCATGCCTGACCCATGACTGAACACACCTGAAAAGGAAACCTATTATAAATCGACTTTCCGACCTTTGCTTCTAATTCTTTTAGGCTAACATCAAAAACATTGCCATTGCACCATTTATTTCTAAATGTGATAAAATTTAGTTGATTGCTTTTATAGATTCGACTAGCGGAATCAGGATTTTAAAAGCGATAAATGGATAATTTCATGATATTTATGTCACTTAGATTAGAATACATGTATAAAATAGTTTTAAGGATTTGATAAAAAAATTATTTAAATACATATTTCACAAAATTAACTTTAGAACCCTTTTTCAAAATGTTTCTCCTTTTGTGTAAAATGCTTCTATTATAATAATTTTGCCTGTATATCGCTCAGACCATGTACAGAGGCTCAACTATGATTTTTGAAAAATTAGCATTATTTTCAGAGTTACAAACCATTAAAATAATTATCGGCGTTTTTCTTAAAATTTCTCTCCTCTGTTGTCGAAAAAACTTGGAAAAACCCCAAATTTCTAAGTTATATATTTCAAAAATTCTATTCTAGTTGAGCCTCTGTGTACAGAGGTCTGAACTTTATAGAGGCAAAATATTATTATAATAGAAGCAGTTTTCACAAAAGGAGAATATTTTGAAAATGGGTCATTCTATGTTCATTTTTTGTCAAAATATTGTACTTAAAAATTTTTATTGTAATACTATTCTCAAAACAATTTTATGTACATTTTCTAATCTAAGTGACACTAGATATCATAAATATTATCCATTTATACTCTTGCAAAATCACGGTTCCGTACGTAGTCGGATACCTTAAATAATTTCTTTGCAGACTCGAAATATTTTTCGTATGAGGAAAGATTTTATGAAGGAACCAAGATAAAAAGCAGAGTGCGTACAATTTTCTCTTTTCAAACAAGTAAATCTCTTCAGCAATGGCATTCAATAATTTACAAAATAACTGTAAATTTATCTTTAAAGTTATCCTTCAGATTTTTCGTAATTTCGTAAATGTCCGTAATTCTGAAGGTGTTTTTCAAGTAAGGTCCATTACAAATTTATCAACATTAATCCTATTAAAAATTTGACAAATTTGTAGAGCAATGCAGAGTGTCACTCAGAAATTGTTCTGCATGCCATTGGTTGCCGACCCCTGATCTATAATATTTTTAACGGAATCGGAAACTCTCACACACAGTACCATCTATTCCTAAACTATATTTTCTACTACTTAGCTTTATTAAAACTATAACACTACAGAAAAATTATTTTCTTAAAAATAAAACGTAACCCATAAACAAAACGAAATACAGTCGGACCTTTATATAACGAAATCGCTAAATCCCGGAAAAAAAGTTCGTTATATGGAAAATTCGTTTTATAGAGGTTCATCTTTTAATATACTTTATAAACCACATAAAACAAATTTTAAATTGGTAAACACTATATATTAAAAAAAGAAACTATTCGCACCTTTTTTTAAAAATTAATATATGTTTATTTTATATATCTTACCCATCAAAAAAGAAAGGAAAAAAAAAAACTGCAAGGAAAACAAGAAAAAAGAATGTCGAGGAATTCACTGTATTTTCAAAATTAAGAAAATAATTTTATACTAAAATTAATGATTTTTAAGGACATTTTATATAATTTAAAGCATACAAGAGTAATATTAAGCATACGTTATTTTATAATTAGAACACGGGGACACGGGACAACTCCACTGAGGGTGAAAGAGGACATTGAAGATGTTTCTAGTGAAATAGGCAATGAGTGTTAAGGGTTGCACTTCTTGGATGAAACGTCCAGAACTCTATTGCTCTCGGCGAGTTAGGATCTAATAAAACCAGTTCAAGATTTATGACCACCATAAAATGTGTTAAGGTATCCAACTACCTTCGGAACCATGATTTTTAAAAAACGCATAAATGTATAATTTTCACGATATTTAGTGTCACTTAGATTAGAATGCATGTATAAAATTGTTTTAAGGACATTATGACAAAAAAATTATTTAAATACAATATTTGGCAAAAATTAACTTAGAATAACCTTTTTCCAAATGTTCTCCTTTGTAAAAAATGCTTCTATTGTATTAATATTTTGCCTGTCTATAGCTCAGACACTCTGTACAGAGGCTCAACAATGATTTTGAAAAATTTAAATTATTTTCAGAGTTACAACCATTTGAAATAATGATCGGCGTATTTTCTTAAAATTTCTCCCTTCTGTTTTCGTAAAACATGGATAAACCGACTTCCGAGTTATGCGTTTCAAAAATTCTTGTTGAGCCTCTGTACAGAGGTCTGAGCTGAATACAGGCAAAATATTAATACAATAGAAGCATTTTTACAAAAGGTGAACATTTGGAAAAAAAAGGTTATTCTAAGTTATTTTTTTGCCAAAATATTGTATTTAAATAATTTTTTTTGTCATAATGTCCTTAAAACAATTTTATACATGCATTCTAATCTAAGTGACACTAAATATCATAAATATTATCCATTTACATGCTTTTGTAAAATCACGATTCCGAACGTAGTCGGATACCTGAAAGAGAGAATAACTTGAAATTTTTTCAGAAATACTTTTAAAAAAGGGAGATATATAGAAAATATAGAAAATGTTATGTAGAAAACGTTATATAGAAAATGCACTTCGCTAAAGAGAGGTTATTTTACGAAGAAAATCGTGAAATGTTCAAGGTTCCAGGAAAAAGTTCGCAGTATAGAAAAATTCGCAATATAGAGGTTCGACTGTATTACAAAAAGTAAAGAAAATGGGCAACATACAACAAGCAGCGCATCGATTCGTGAACTTAACCAGTCGAATGAGGGATCTGGCATCATAATTAAATTCCTCCTCGGGAGTAACCTGAGAAACAGCAAGAAGACAGGAGAAAAGTAATAACACGAGATGCATTCCGACACCCAATGAGTTTTTAAAGTCGAATCTGTCTTTCTTTTTAGTGTTTGAGTGTAGAAATTCAGATGAATTTCGCAACGAAATAAATGCAATGTCATCACGTATTTCGCGAGAATTTGTTGTATGCGAAAAAATATTGATTATATTTTGTTTAATTCCAGTCTATTACAAACTAATAGAACAAATTTGATCATAAGTATTTTGTTTTATAATAATTCTCGGATATCAAAACAAAAAGATTACGAAAGTGATCGAAAATCATTTCACCGCTTTCGCGGAAATCGAAGTAATTTTGATAAAGCACGTGTGTTTCTGAATATAAGCTGGTCATGTATAAGCCGAGAGTGATTTTGTTTTGTCCGAAATTCGAAACCAAGCCAAGTATAAGCCAAATTAAGAAACAAAAAACCCTACAGTTTTCAAGCATGTCGCCATGAGGGCGGAAACGTTGTCAAACGGATGAAATATTTTCCAATTAAGATGCTATAAAATAAAACGTCAGACGCCAACGTAGAAGATTTTATTTATGGTCAGTGGCGTATACAAGGGGGATTGAAGGTTTTTAGAATGTACCCCACCCCCGAAAGAGTTTGTGTTCGACACTGCTTAGGTTAACCCTATCTGAAGCTAACAAATTTTTTTCTGCTTTTTTGTTATCTTGTTCACTATCTGTGAAAGTCAAACTTTATGCGCCATTTTTTTTGTTTGAAAAATGAACGAGGAAATAAATTCGTATACGGCACGTGGTCTTCGACCTATGTTTCACTTTCTGGAGGAAAGAAAAACTTGTCACATGGGGATTGTATGCAATTGACATTTCCTGAGGAATTTTACAAAATGTTTGGAAACTCGGATTCTGACACCAACTTTGAAAGTTTTATGTTACTTATTTTTATTTTTAGAATAAAAACGCAAATAAAAACACCCAAACAGTCAAGAGATTAAAATCTCTTGCGTATGGTTATTGTAAAATGTCAACAAAAAAAATCCATTTTTACTAAACTACGATTTGTCCGAGACTAGAAGATCCGTATATAATCCGCCCCCTTGCTTTAACTTTAAGAAGTTCTAAAAATTCTCGGCTTGTTTACGAAAATGTACGGTACTCATACAATCTCGTTAATACCTCAACTTGAAAGCATTGTCTTATGCAAAGAATTTTAAGTTCAAGGATTAATACTTTAAAGTGGAACAGCTTTATCCAAGAACAAACATCGTATTGATTTAAAAATTAGTTTTTTAAAAAACTGTAATTAAAAAGAACTAACTTTGCACTAACGAAAATAAAATTAATTCAGGTGCATTGTTACTTTAATGAACTTAACATAAATCTTATGCAGAAAAATCTGTATGGGAAATGCTATTTGAAAATTTAGTGTAAAATACAAGTGGCCCTTGACTATCTCGCCTCAGTTTTTCCTCTCTCTCCTCTCTTTCTCCTCTTCTTCTTGTGGCCGCGGTAGCCGAGTGGTATAGGTATAGGTATCGGATCATGGCTTGCCTTGTCACGAGTTCGATTCCAGTACCACTAAAGACCCGCCGAGTAGGGAAGCGAAGCACGTTAAATCTGTCGAGAGCTGAAACGTCCTCTCGTTGGTGTGGTAGTTAGGAGAGGAGGGTGCCAGCTCAGGTGTCGTCCACATCACTTGACCATGGTTCAAAATTACGTGGTTCTTCGCCAAAAGCCCTCGTGTAGCTGAACAGTGCGACGTTAATATTCAGTCAATCAATCTCCTCTTCTTAATATTTCTCCTCTGCTCTCTCTCTCTCCTTCCTCTGTCACTTTCCTCTCTCTCCAAGGGGTTTACTATCTTTGGTAAACAGGGGTGTCACGACCCCGGGGTACCCCAGTGATCCTTCTCTATTTTCGACCCTCCATCTTGTCATCCAATTTCTTCTTTTCCCGTCCAGACCACAGACCTATGAGTGTTTGGCGCAGTATAGCCAAAACTCAACTCAACTCAACCCCTCTCTCTCTCTCTATGAAATATATGAAAGTATGTCTCCATATGAAAGTACGGCAAGAATATATGGAGAGAGCAAGAGACTCTCTACCTGCCCTCAATTGCCCGAGAAATCGACCATTACAATAGCAGAGGCAGGCATCTCTTTGGAGGGCCGCACAAATCCCCAAGTCTTTGAAAGAGACACTGTGACTGCTGTGAAGTGTAGGGATGAGGCTTTGGAGCTCTATGCTTGGCATTTCACGGGTGCAGTTGACCCTGATTTTATTTTAATGGACGACAACGCGATGCACATAGTGCTCATCTGGTCGATGAATATCTGGAAAGGGAGGATATTCGCCGAATGGACTGGTCAGTTAGATTTTGAAACCTTATCCCTATAGAGCAGGCCTAGGAAGCTCTGGAGAGAGCAATTGCAACTCTCAAACCCATCCGAGAACCATCCAACAGAGTTGCTGAACGAGTGGGATTGATTGCCGCAGGAACTCATAAATTCCCTTATTTTCGGTATAAAATAACAGTCTGAGGTCTGTTTATCTGAAAGAGGACCATACCCTCTATTAACCCTCTCTTTCTCTTTTTTTGCTGTATTGAGAAACTGCTGTTTCTCTACCTTCCGATTTCGATGAGTGATACGCACGACCACGCGCGTGTAATTTAACCCGTTGAATGACTAATTTCACATTATGTCAATCCTATATACATACCAAATCTTAATAAAATCTGTCCCGTAATTCGACAAGAGACAAAAAAGAAAATCGACAAAATCTAAAAAAATTTTAAATTTTAAAAATACTAGTTGTAGATATATATTCCAGTAACTAAAGCAAATTTCCTTATACAGAAATACTTCACCTTGAAACATCAATAACATATTGATGAAATTTTGATTTTATTTTATATTATCGCTCCTACATATTCGTCTTAGCAATTTGACATCTTTTCGCGTGGAAGGAATTTTTTGTGGTTCGCTTTTGGAAGAGTGCTAACTATTCTCCTTCTTTGCTATTAACCTCTACAAGAATAAAGTAGCCTTAATGGACGAGCAATCATGATTTCAGTTGAGTTGAGTTGAGGTGAGTTTGGTGTTTTATGGCGCAAGAGCCAGTTTTGGCCATACTGCGCCAAACATTCATAGGTCTGTGGTCTGGACGGGAAAAGAAGAAATTGGATGACAAGATAGAGGGTCGAAAATAGAGAAGGATCACTGGGGTACCCCGGGGTCGTGACATCCATGTTTACCAAATAATCATGATTTCAAGCTTATGGTCAGCGTCACTTTTATTTAGTCATGGATTCGATAACTCTGGTGCCATTAAAGACTGGCCGTGTAAAGGGGCGAAATCTATTAAAATTTAAAGATCTCCTTAGGCGTGATATGAAAGTTTGCATAACTGGGTTTCAGATTAAGTGTCCTCCTCGTCACTTAACTGGGATTCAAAATTTCGTGGACCGTTTGTAATAACCCTTATATTTCTAACGAGTAACGTTTATGAACAATCAAACAAGTGATTTAATTGCTAATAAACAATTAAATCAAAATCTTCATGAATAAGCTGAATGTTTCCAATCCTAATTAACCTCTTCTTATTTATGGATTAAAAAAAATGTCAATTTTTTTAAGCATATTTTCGAAAATGCATATCTTTTTAAGGCGTGTTGGAAAGCTAAAATCTTATTTTTTTGAAAATTTGAGATTTTTACTTTTTTTAAATTGTACAGATTTTAACCTTTCTAAAAATACCTTACTTTAACCTCTAGGATAATTAGAAGCCCTTAAAACCTATTTTTAAATAATAGTTGAAACTGGGCCACGCCCCTTTAAATGGCGAAAAATGTAAACAAAGTATTTGGAACTCTCAATACACAAATTCAGCTCACTCTTTACTGACAAAGAAATTTTTTCCAACCATTTCAAGAAGGCTATCTTGAGATCACTTTTTTACAAACTATAAAATCACGCAATTTCCTTACTGGTCATGGTAATTTTAAAGTGTACCTCAATAGATTTAACCTGTGTCCTTCCAAACTTTGTGACTGTAATTTTGTTGTGGAGCATTTTATCCTTTTATGTTCAAAATTTAAGAAAGAGAGAAAATTCCTGAAAGTCAAACTGCATGCTCTTAAAATCTACTGGCCTAATTTTTTTTCAACTTGTTTCAAGTAAAGCTTCCTTCACTTTATTTTGTATCTTCATTGATATGAGTTTGTAAATTTTTCATTTCTCTTTTTTTATAATTCCATTCTATTGGTTTTGTTTCGTAATTGTTATATTTCGTAATGTATTTTTTGCCTTTGCAACTTATTTGTTTTTGTTATTTCATTATTTCGTAACTTTTGTTTTGTTATTCACTTTTATTTTATTTATATTATTCTATTTGTTTTACTTACTTCTGTAATATGGTGATACTTGTGGTGCACGAGAATTATATTTTATCTGTCTTCAATAAAATAAATAAATGAGTAATTTACCTGTAACGTCGGCTTTCTGTATGACAGAAATCCTTTGACTTTGGAGTCAATTCACACGAACTATAAATATAAAGCTTAGAATACCTAGCTTTTATTTTGAATTACAAATTTTATTTATCTCCTTTGCATTTATATAAATGATTATGAAATTATTAATAAAAATTTGAGATCGTGTATGATAAATTCGAAAAAACACACTGTACTACCCGTAACCCAACATCATAATCTGGACAGTAGAATCTTGTTTCTCTTCTTATCTTCTTCCCTTCACTGTCATTGTTTGAGTAGCAAATAATACATGTCATGTTGGATTAGTTTTCTTCTCTGTTGGGGGAATGTAGTCAACAAAGTGTCTTTCAGACAAGAGTGAAGGGGTTGTTGTTTTTTTCGCTGAAAAATTCACCGAGGGGTACTTTTTAATTATTCGAAACCATAAAAAGCACGTGTGAAATACTTCGGGAAAAAATGGTTACACAGTGCCCGAGCTACACTCGGGATAAGCCAGGATGGTACGTTCGCCTGTCGGAGCTCAGCTCGGGAAAAGACAGGAAGGGGTAAAGATAAACAAATTTTATACGTTCAAAAAATGCAATATTTATATCTCGTGACTTTTCTCAATGTATTTCACTTTGTTTTATTGAAGTTATACTTTTGGGGCGTTAGAGAAATAGGATGAGGGTAAATTTTTACGATGCGTGCGCACATCGTCATGGATGTGACGCAAATCTGTCACGGATGCGAAAAAGCTTTGTCTAGAAATATACAGAATGGGACAAATCATTCCCGCCTTCGAAATTCTCAGAAAAATATTTCTCTTCTCTTCAATGAAGAAAGGGACTCCCGGGTTTGAACCGGGGACCAATCGATCTGCAGTTGAATGCTCTACCACTGAGCTATACACCCATGTCAACGAACCTTTGCTTTGCGTTCCGTAGGAGCAAATACGAAAATGCTTTGATTAGAAATATGCAGAACGGGACAAATCATTCCCGCCACCCCTCCCCATATTATTGGTCCTATTGTGTCTGTGTGAGGGGGTGTTTAAATTTATTTAAATCGTGATTATCTCAGGTTTGGCTGGTCCGATTGACTGAAGGTTAGTATCGTTCAACTCGGCTCGTGACCGCCTTTCATCCTTGGCCCAGCTTGCCATGCAAAAGATTTTTAGAAAGATTTTAATCTTGTTACGCCAAAGAAGTATAACTTCTTACGTGCGTACATAAGTACACACACACTTTTTTTATAACTGTAACATTTGTAACGGGCTCTATTCGAGATCATTACTAATCCTCTAGGGAAAATACCTTTTAAACGTTGTATGATTATAAAACAGCCTTTTGTAAAGGAACCACGATTTATGTTAATGAGTTTTTTTATTTAAAGTCAAGCGAAGTGGGAAATTAAGGAGTGGCTGGAGATTGTTGCCATGCTGAAATTAAAGCGTTAGAGATATAATAGTTGAAGCTACCGAGGTTCAAGTAAAAGGACCATCTAAGGGGCAGTTAAAGATGATTAATATTGCTGAGGATCCAAAATTGCAAAGTATTGAATAAATTATTATAGATATTTAAATTAGTAATTAATCTGATGGTTCCCCTAGCTTAGGTCTAATTTAGATAGTGATTGGATGGTCGTAATACGTGTTTATTTGATTAAAATGTCTTTTTCTTTGGGGTAACCTTACACATCCACGGGGCAAGAGTAGGCGATACATAAAGTGTGTTAGAGTTCATGTATTAAATAACTTCATAATAATTCATCAGACTGCCAGTATTTCATTGACTAAATAATTGTTAACAAATAACAGAAAATTATCGTATTCATTTTATTTTATTCATCATACATGTATAATGCAATATTTAAATACTAAAAGCCTTGCTCACACCCTAAAGTTTGAAAAAATATCTTCTGCTTGCTTTGTAGAGGAAGTCAAGTGATTTGTACTGTAACCACTTCCATATAATTCATCCTTTCTCTCAGAATGTTAAGTTTTATTTAAAAGAAAAGAAAGACATGTTTTAAAAGTTTTGACTCATTTGATTTATTTTTAAAAATGATTTTTGAAAGACGTTTGTTTTCCTATTTTCATATAGATTTCTTCATCACAAATCTCTTCTAGAAAGCTGAAAAGTAAAATTCAAATATCAATCCTCTAGTAACAAGATTATAGATAAAGAATAAGAAAAGAAATCACTTAAAGGTATAGTAATTATGTTATAGTAATTTTAAATATCATAAAGAATAATGAAATCAGATGATTTCATTCATAGTGCTTTAACCACTTAACAGTTTCTTTTTTTTTTTTTTTTTTTTTTTTTTTTGTCATATTACATAAAAAAAATAAGCATATTTTTTATTTATAAGCATTTTTAAGATGAAATTAATTATATAAACTCGAATCAGCAGGCCTAAATGTTATAAATATTGAATTTAAAGAACTACACAAATTAATATTTTCATTGAAAAAACATATTTTTCCTTAAAGTTGGCTTTTTTCCGAAGAAATAAGCGAACTCAAAAGAACACTTTACAAAAATATACATTAGATTTAAAAAGATAATATTGTACTTACCGTAAAATCTGGCGTATAACGCACACTTTGAACACAAAAATAAGATGGAAATTTAAGGGTGTGTGTTGTACGCCAGGTATTAAAATGGGAGCTTTTAACATAAAGAAAGAGATGAGCATGAAGAAAAATTACACTTCTATATATATCGAAATATGTTTATTAAAAAGAAAATAGTATATTCCTTATGAACTTAAAGGACTGCAGTTCTAGAAGTGTGCTGTCTTTTCTAAAGTTTTAAGAATAATACCTTGAATGAATGACTTTAAAACACAAGAGCATTGCACACGTACGTTTCAGGATTCTTTGTACAAAGGAGGTGCGCGTTATACGATGAATATAACTAAAAATCAAAAACTGCAGCTTGAAAATGTAGGTGCGCGCTATACGCCGGATTTTACGGTAAGTTAAAATTATTCTCTTAAAATTCTGCTTTTGTGTGGTAAATTTTAAAACAGGGGGACAAGCAAGGACCAATATCGCATTCGGGACAAAAATATCATGTTTTTTTTTTCCCACCCGTTTTCCAAAATCGTTTCTTTTCGAACAGCACACAAAACATTGCCTTGTTGGTCTCAATTTTTTGTCGATGGGAGGAATCACTTCTAAAACGTTTTTGTGTCAAGCGTAAGAGAATGGGCTAAATTCTTGGTCACCTTTTTTTTCCCTCATTTACCGCCCTTTGTCTTTCAATAAGGCAATCTATAATATCAAGCCTGAAATTCAAATGAGGTAATTTTCTTCCCAGCTTGTGACGTAAAACGAAAGAATTCCACAACGGTGTGTCTAAGAGATGGAAGAATATTTTTTTGTATTATTTCTAGCCTCTTTTTTTTTCTTTTTGTTACTGGGTAATTTGTGAGATGCTGAGCCATTCTATCTAAACTACAAGAGAAATCGGATAACAAACTTTCATTACTTCTAGAATCATTTACAGAAATTTTGGACTCACTACCTGAGTCAATATCAGAATTATTTTCTCTCTGTTATGAGCCTCTCATAATCACTCATTTTTCTTCTATTTTAAGTTCCAAATTTAAAATAAATAGTGTTCTTAATTGGTGGTACACCGACTACTCGTAGAAAAAAATACCGCCTTATCTTGTCTAAAAGAAAGCAGTAAAACATAACCTTAAGCCTTTACTCGACTATTAGAGACATTTGTTAGAAACATTGCACACTAAAGGAGCAAAAAATACAGGAAAATCAGAGGATTAGAGTAGAAAAAAGTGTTGCCCCAGCTGCGCGCTAGGGCAAAATTGGGAAGTGGTCAATCGATATCTTTTTAAGGTATCCGACTACGCGTTCGGAACCGTGATTTTATATATATATATATATAAAAGCGCATAAATGGATAATTTTCATGATATTTAGTGTCACTTAGATTAGAATACATGTATAAAATTGTTTTAAGGACATTTTGACAAAAAAATTTATTTAAACACAATATTTTGGCAAAAAATTAACTTAGAATAATTTTTTTTTCAAAATGTTCTCCTTTCATGAAAAATGCTTCTAATATAACAATATTTTGCCTGTATATAGTTCAGACCTCTGTACAGAGGTTCAACTATGAATTTCGAAACATTCGCCGGCAACTATGATTTTCGAAACATAATACCGACAATGCATTGGTTAGCACAGAAGACGACACCGTGTGAGCAAATAGTGATGCCGGCACCAATTCAGAAGTTAGCTGTGACTCTGTGACTATGGGAGTGACGAATGATTTTCAAAACATAATACCGACAATGCATTGGATGGCACAGAAGACGACACCGTGTGAGCAAATAGTGATGCCGGCACCAATTCAGAAGTTAGCTGTGACTCTGTGACTATGGGAGTGACGAATGATTTTCAAAACATAATACCGACAATGCATTGGATGGCACAGAAGGGGACACCGTGTGAGAAAAAGGCGATGCCGGCACCAATTCCGAAGTTAGCTGTGACTATGGGAGTGACGAATGATTTTCAAAACATAATACCGACAATGCATTGGATGGCACAGAAGACGACGCCGTGTGAGAAAAAGGTGATGCCGGCACCAATTCCGAAGTTAGCTGTGACTATGGGAGTGACGAATGATTTTCGAAACATAATACCGACAGTTAGAGTAATTATAGGTTCATGTATGTATCTGAAAGGTTTTAATACTGATAAAAGTAAATCAATTGTTAACTTCTTATTATTTCTCATGAAAATCTTTTTTAAAATTCCATAAGTATTGGATATTGGTTAGCCTTTTACACAATATTTTATTTTTTCTCAAAAACGTGTAGAGATGTGGAGGTACGGCTTAGAATCGATGACAACATTTTTTCAAGAAAACATTTTGAGAATTAGGGGTGTGGTTTAGAATCAATGGCGACTCTTAGATTCGAGAAAATATGGTAAGTAGATTAACATATGTTTTAGCAAAATACTTACTAAAATATTTAATTTCGTAGATTTTACATACGTATATATCTTTTAATTACATTCAGACAGAATCTTTCTTTCAGTTTGTACACGCAGGACTGAAAAGAAGGGAAATTAATGTACAGTAACAGATTGTTTGATACATAAAATTAATGGTAATAATAATAATAAAGGTAAAAATGCATTTTGGTATGCTTTAAAAATTTGACGAATTATAAATATGATTACGATGAAAATGTCCTAAGTAAAAGTATACTTTAATTTTCTTTTTGTTAAATAACCTGAAACGACAAATTCGATATTTTCGATATTTTTTTATAACTTGTTTATAAGAATTGATACATTTTTTCTCTTTTTTTTAGATAAAATGTAATGAAAACGCATGCTACTTATAATTTATAAGATATGCACATTCATTCTCTTTAGAATTAAAAAATTACATAATTTTAAAATTCAGATCAAATAAATTTTCAAATTAGAGGAGCATAAGCAAAATCATTCAGATTCTTTAAAAAAAAAAGGTATATTTTATTAAACTATTGAGAAAATTCTCCTTTGCCTGTATAAAAAGTAAGTATTATTTTTTTCTGTTTATTTCAAATTTTACTCTGACACTTTCATTTCATTACCAATTATATGTCTTATTGATTACATATTGTACATAACTGCAATGATTTTTAATACAAAAAGTAACATTCACTACTATTTTTTCATTGGAAATTCATAATCAATAAATAGTAGATATTTATAAACAGTAAATATTTATATCTAATTACACAAATTTATTAAATTTCACAAAAATATTAAAATATGCTTCACAAAATAATTTTCACAGTAAGTACATTTTTTTAATTTTAATTTTAAAAATATTGAAATTTCATTTTTTTATTTCTATGGGGGTTTTGGGTCAATTAAAATTCGTTATATCAGTAAAAGATGTATTTAATTGCATTATAATTTATGAAAAAGCTACCTATTCAGAGAATAAATTTTTACCAATAGTATAATTTTATTAAAGGGCAATATATCAAAATACTTTTTAAAAATTAATAATACTTACAATATATTTCAGCATTTGTTTTTTCTCTACCTGAAAAAAAAGGACAGTAATATTTTATAAAGTAATTGAGATTTATTTATTCATCAGTATGAATGGAATTTATTTATTATAGTACTTAACTATCTAATTACTATTGATATTATGTTAAAATATGTAAGTTCAAAAGTTTATACTACAGTGAAATCCCCAAATCCATTACTATATTGATATTTCTTTATTAAGCCGACTAAATAAAGCTACTAGCAATAAATGTTCAAATGCTACATTCGTCAGTTCTTTAGCAACAAATATTTTCCATAAACTTTCCCCTTCAAAAATATCATTCTACGATTTTTTTTTCAGATGCAGTTGGAATATGTGGAAAATGTACGGCTATATGAGATATAAGATATATATATATAAAACCTGAGGCCAGAAAGTTCGGTGAATGAATTTTTATTTCAAATACAGTATTGTACTGCATCAATTGCAATTTACTGTCCTTCAAAATAAATGTTCTCAAAGTTTCAATATTTGCGACCCAACATTCAATCGTTATTTTCATCGTGCCCCCCTCATACAATAACAATGTATTTAATTCAATACTATATTTTGATGCTAAAACTACGATGCGACTTTAACCTCTTAAGTACCACCGGCGTATATAAACATCTCGCTTGGCCAAAGCGTTAATTTCCCCTGAAGTATATATACGTTTTTCAGAAGTACGATCTTTTCTACATACTGCTATCCATAAAATTATTCTGAAGGCTTCGGAATGCTATAAAAGGACTTTGACAATGTTTGCGAAGGATTTACTTATTTCAGATAATTTTTGCCTCTTTATTCCTCCCCTCCAATACTTCACATGCGCGCACCAAGTGGAAAACGGTTGGCATTGGGAAGCGAATCGCGTAACTTTTAATCGGCATTTAAAAGGATTTATTATAAACAGTACAAATTATCAAGATAAGTATTAATTTTTGTATATAATTTTTTATGTGACAATGCCATGGGGTCACTAGTAATTATTAAACTTGTTCTTAAGATAGTATTCGAAAATTAATTATAAAATACATTTTATAGCATTGATATATTTATAACTGTATTATATCAGTGTAAATGTGTATTTTATTTTTATTATGTCAGAATACATTTTGTTTGTTTTCTTTCAGTAAATGAATAATATTTTTAAATAATCTTTTGATTTCGACTTTTCAATTAGTTCGCCCCGTCGTAGTGTTGTCACGCTCCCAAGTATTCTCAAAGTGTGGGGCGTGCCCACACTTTGAGAAACGCTGCCATACGCTCGTTCCCATGCACTGTTGGGAACGAGAATATAAGTTCTGGAAACTCTTGTATAACAATTCTTTCGGTAGGGCCTTCAGCTCGACCATCACGTTGCTTTGAATGTTGGTGATGTCCGTAAATATCTTTCCCTTCAGTGCTGACTTCACTCTACCGAAGAGGAAGAAGTCTGCAGGTGCCGAATCCGGTGAATAAGGGGGGTGATCAGTGTCACAACTCCATTCGTGGCCAGAAACTGCCGTACGCCCAAGGCGGTGTGTGGCCGGGTATTATCATGGAAAAGAGTCCAGGAGTCTTGCTTGTCGTACTCAAGACAAACGCGACGGATCCGTTGCAGTAGACGCTTCAGAACTTTGCCGTAGGCAACAGCATTCAATGTGGTACACTCAGGGAGGTTTGTGAATGAGACCCTTAGAGTCGAAGCATTGTCTTTACGCGCGATTTTTTCGCCCATACCTTGGTATTTTTTAGGCGACGACGGACTCCGCCACTCCAGACTTTGTCGTTTGCTTTCAGGATCGTACTTCAGACACCAACTTTCATCGCCTGTGGCGATGTTGTTCAGGAAATTCCTGTCTCCATCTGCCATGTCAATGAGGTCTCCGCAAGCGGCAAGCCGCATTTCCATTTGTTCAGGCGTTAAAGGACGGGGTAGGAGTCTGCAGCAGAGTTTTCGTTTTCCCAAACCCTCAGTGAGCGTGAGACGGAGCACTTTCTGTGCCAATTCCCAGTACCTCCGCAATCATTCGCTTTGTCAGACGACGATCGTTTTCCACAAGCTGCTTAACTTTTTCAATGTTTTCCCGGGTGCGTGTAGCTTTTGGCCAGCCGGCTCGGGAGGCGTCTTCCAGGCTGGTCCGCCCTTCCCGGAAACGCTTACACCATTCATAAACACTCTTTGATGTGATGGCTTTATCTTTATAAACTTTTTTGAGCATTTCGTGAGTTTCTTTTGCCGGTTTTTCAAGTTTGAAACAAAACAACATGTTTATTCTAATCCATTTTGTACACCGCGACAATCCACAATATACCTTTTGCGCTCGGCGTTAAACTAACAGGGAATAAACGCACTTAGAACCTTGCCAATTACAAACATGTTCAAACAGATATTGACCTTCACCACACGCAGCGCGTTGATATTCTGCTAGTACAAACAGCGACTTCTATAGACTTATTCTCCGAACTTTCTGGCCACAGGCTATATATATATATAATTCCCTCTAGTATCCTTTTTGTTTACTCTTTGTACTAATATTTAAACAAACTTTAATTCTTTGGTTTAAAAATAACACTATAATCTTAATCGTAATCGGCTAGTCCGAAATCTCTGTCCCGCCCATTCTATCCAATCAGAACCGCTATTACATAATAGTCACTGCCGGTATAAAAGCGAAAATCTTGTGTAATCGCTCTCTTTGTCTGTTTGCCTTCATCATGTAATCGTCGCCGTTTGTGTTGTGTCCGTCAAGATGTGTCTTTTTTCGTGTTCTTATCAAATATCTGTGAATTGTCCACCTACGTGATGTGTGTGTGTGAATAAAAAGATGAATGTCCACTGAAGATGTTTTCTTGAAGCCACTCGACAAATACTACACTCGGCCAATACTCTACACACACACACACACACACACACACACACACACACACACATATATATATATATATATATATATATATATATATATATATATATATATATATATATATATATATATATATATATCTGGTAGTATAAAATATTAATCATCTAAAACACAGTGATTCTTAACCTTTTTTGTTGTAGTTGCTTTTTTGTTGAGGTACACTTTTAATAATTTCAAAATTTGGCGGCACATTTACAATAAAACAAGTTTAAAAGAATTTTACTTATCTGTAAAACACTATGTAAAATAGTAAATGATAATAATTTTCAATGTTAAATTAAATAATATGTACAACAAAATCTTCATTGATTAATTAATTACAAATTAATTATAAGAATACATTTAATGCGAGATTTGAGCTTGATAATTTTTTATAATTTCTTTTATATTGAAAATGATAAATGCCATACTCATATACATTTAAAAATATCGATCTTTTTTTTTTCCATTTTTATTATGTTAATGCTGAAAATTCGAATTCACTCAAATAAGATGTAGAAAATTGTAACATTATTTTTAAAGCTTTTTTTTTGCTATTATGAGATAATCGCTTCTGATTTTAACCCAAAATGAATTAATCGACTCTTCCGAATGTTTTGAAATTAAATCTCGATTATTACAGAGAGAAACTAGATAAAATCTCAAAGCTAATTCATATACAGATGTATCCTATCACAAATAGATTACGAACCCAATCAAATTTTTATACATCCATCTATCCAAGAAAGGATAAATAAAATACACCACGAATATCCTTAGTTTTTTTATAAAACAGCCGAATGTTTCGGTTCTGGGTTTTATTTTTCTCAGAGTATAATTAATATTTAAAAAAAAAATTGGTGGCACACAAAAGTCCCGTGGCACAGTGGTTGAGAATCACTGGTCTGAGACAATAAAGAATGATTTTTCTTTCATGTTTTGAGGAAGATGGTGATCAAAATTGAAGCAATAGATTAATATGTTTTTATACTATGAAATGATATATTGTGAATTGATGTTCGATATTGTGGTTTTAAGTAGTATTGTGAAATATGACTTTATTAGACAGTATTTTCTACAAATAGTTTAACAGAAAAGCTAATACACTGCTGTTTGTAAAAATGCAACACCATGAAGGAATCATCAGAATTAAATTAACTTTGCAGCAAATATCAATTATAGGATGCCACGCAAAATAATAAAGTTTCAGAACCACCACGCATGCGTGGCGTGTCCAGCATCCTCTGAACTAATGCTGAAAGCGTATAAATAGAGGGCTGTAGCGGGACGTTGAAAATAGTTAATGATTATTTGTTAGTGGCGAACCTTCAGTGAGACCTAAGTATGCCTCCACGACGAAATAAGGAGAAATTCTAACAACTTTCGGAGTTTGAATGGTGGAGGATTATCGGCTTTTGAGAAGAAAGGATTTTCCTATCGCGCAATAGGGGCTCGTGTGCAGTGGAACAGTTCTCTAGAGATGCGAGTTTGGAAGCAGTGGACCCCGACGAGCACCGAGCAACTCGAAAAACTGGCAGAGGACGACGTTAGATGACGTCAGCGCGAGACGATTGACACCTGCTGCGCATGGCGGTGAATGACCGTTCATCTTCCTCCGGCAGTTGGAAGAACATCGGCCTAGGTGTACTAATGTCGACTTCTTCAATTCGTCGACGTCTCCTGCGGCGTGGATTACGTGCAAGGGTGCCTTTATAAAGGATCCTCCTCACGGTAAACCATGGATGGTTGTGTCCGCAATGGGCCCATGAGCACAGATCCTGGTAAGCTGATTGGCACCAAGTTGTCTTTTCAGATGAATCACGCTTCAATTTGTGGGACCATGATGGCCGCATTCGTGTTCGACGCTATGCTGGTGAACGCTGCCTTCCAGAGTGCGTTATCGATCGACATAGTGTGATACCCGGAGTTATTGTTTTGGGGTGCGATTTCGTATCATGGACGATCCAATTTGGTGCGAATTGAGGGTAATCTCAACAGGTACATCCGTGAAGTGCTATAGCCCGAAGTCGTTCTCTTCCTTCAAGGCATCCCTGGATCTATCTTTCAGCAGGATAATGAACGCCCACATGTTGCAAAGACTTCTGGATACTTCTGTTCAGCCCAACACATGCAACTTCTTCTTTGGCCAGCTTATTCGCCGAATATGTCGCCTATTGAGCACGTGGGGGACTTAGTGGGTCGGCGTCTCGCTGCAGCTTCAAAAGACGAACTTTTGCCACGCATACAAGCAATATGAAATTCCTTCCACAAGCAGACTTTCAAAATCTGTTTGACTCCATGCCACATCGTATAGCAGCACTTATTGCAGCGCGTGGTGGCTACCCCAAAAAATGATTTCGGTCCTTTTTTTTTTTTTTTTTTGCTTTGAAAATTTTGTCATTTGTTTGTACTGATACAAGTCGTTTGTGCATTAAATTTCATTTAATTTTGATGATTTCTTTATGATGCATTTTTTACAAACAGCAGTTTATATATATATAAATATATATATATATATATAGTATATACATATATATATATACTTTTTACTTTACTTATTAATTACTTTTATATACTATATTACTAATGCACTAAGCAAACCTATAAAAATCTGAAATAATAAATTTCTACTATTACAATTAGAAGCCTCCTCGAATACAAACATTAATAGAAAAAATATATTTTTAGGATTATAGAGACAATTCATTTTATTGAAATGTTTGAATTCCTCATTATATACGTAAGTAAAACGTTTAATTACTACAAATTTAAAAAAAAACAAACGTCCCCCTTCAAAACATCACCCCTTTAAAAGAATAAAATAACATTATAATTAGAAAAAAACAAACCTGTTCTTCTTCTCCACTCTGAAATTACAAAATAATCAAATTTAGTAATGCAAATTGTTTAAAATGATTATTTTTATTGAAATCTCTTAAAATGATCAGGTCTAAAAACAGATCGAAAATTATACACAAAAACTTTTATATAATATTAGCAATTTAAAACAGAAAATCTTGTATTAAATTCAGAACAAAAAACATTACCAAGAGGTTATTAAGTAACATTATATATATATAAGAGAAGTCTTACAACTTTTTATGAACATCATTTAACTGTTAATTATTGATTAATAGGCTAATTTCATGATGGTCACGTGATAAAGACAATCACGTGTTTTTCATTGAATTTAATCAAACGCATTCGACGTTTTTTTATTCTACACAAAATTTAGATAAAATTTCGGATTTGAAAGGTGGGCAAAGATGTTCAAGTAATATTATTATTATTATTCAAAATGGATTTTCAAAATAAAAAAAAATACTCTGCGTCAGTGGTTTTTTTTTTGGCCGCGGGCCCATGTTTCCCTCAACAGTTTTTTACGGACAAAATGGAAAATCCCCCCTCCCAATGCTCCCTCTCTCTCTCTCTCTCTCTCTATATATATATATATATATATATTATTTTAGGTCTTAAAATAATTCGAAATTAAGGACATAATTACTTGTTATTATTTCAAATGTGAAATGAAAAAAGGCGTCTATTTATGTAGGCCGATTTCTTTGAAAAATAGTCTACTAATGGTGGGAATCTCAAGCGTTTGAAACTACCCAAGTCTAAAAAACACCCCCTGTGACTCTCTATCTGAAAAACCTCTTTTACCCTTGCCCCCTTTAGGATAGCTAAAACCGGACATCTGGGGTGAAAGGAACCGTTGTGACCTCCCCCGGGATGGGGAAAAATTTACTAGTAAAGATTTAAAACTTTCACTTTTAACTTTACCCCCGCCCCCGGCCCTTCAAGTTTCAACATAAAAAAACTTATTAAATATACAGGTATAAAAAGATACGTTAAATAAAATAACAAATTCACCCCAAAAATATTTCGAAAATATATCAAATTTTTGAAAAAAAAAAAATTTATATAAATATTTCAAATTTGATCAAATCTGCCCTTAAAATTTGTCCCCCCGGGCGGGGGCCCTTGGTCCCCCTAGGGCAGTTCCCTCGGGGATCCAAGCTCCATTTTAGGGGTCTGGGGCTCCCGTAACTTGAGTTTTCCCCTCTTTTCAGACTCTGAAGGCCCTTTTGGAAAAAAAATTGAAAGACTTGCCACACTGATAGTTTTACAAAGAGTCTCTAATGAAGAAACTCGACTAGAACTTGTATTTTAATCCAAAATTTTGGTGGGGAGGGATATTCAAAGTCTGGGGATCCCGTTATTCTTATAAAAAAAAGGAAGGTTTAAGAATTTTCCTCTACGATAATTTTAAACCCAAATGGTTTTTTTGCCTCCCTTTTAATTATTGACAGATGCGTGCTTTTAAAAACAAAACTTCCTCAAAAAGAATTGACCATTGAATTGACCAGCCCAATCTTTTAAACAATTCCATCACTCATTGCATTTTCATCAGAAATTGCTACACAAGTTAACGATGAATTTCAACTGGCTTAACATTCCTTGCGTTCAAGCTTTCAAAACACAGATTACAGAACGCACTTCATAGTTGATGAGATCGGCAATGGTCTAAAATATTTTGAACACTCACTAACACGTTTAAAAATAACATAATCCGAACTGTAATGACATTACTGGATTGACAATCAACCACAGACATGGTTCCTAAGTGTTGAACTGCAAAACCATCACTACGGTTTCGGTAGAATGAAACAGTACTTAGTTTTCGGACATGCCTCGTGTTTATGTTTGTTTCATTTAACAAGTTATAGGTATTATGAAGCCCATTGGCTGAGTGGTAGTGTGTAGCGCTTCCACGCCACAGGTCCGGGGTTCAAATCCTGGGCTGGACAAGGTCGACTCAGCCATTCATCCCTGCAGTGGGTCGATAAATGAGTACCAAGCTTCACATCAGACTGACCACTTGACCGAAACATCTGCACATGCACCCCAGTGCCTAAGGTCACGAAAACTGAGATAGGCACAGCGGGCCTTGGCCCTCATGGGCTGTTGCGCCTCTGAGTTCAGTTTAATAGGTATTATTTTATGCGTTTATTAGGTATAGAAGAAGGTGCTTAACAAATTCATATTGTAAGCTGAAATGCATTTTGTAGACAGAGATATTTTAATCTTATAGGATGTTTTTTAAATAAAATTATCAGTTGTTGTTGCTACTTATATGCCACCTGATCGACAGGCCCACGAAATTCATCATGGCATAGGTCTAAGTGATGCCTGTCGTTGGCCGTAACTTTGAGCACCATACAGGTGACAGTACGATTTAGATCGGTTTCACCCCAATTTTGAGGAAGAACACCCTGGGGGTCAGAAGCCTCCCACCTCTCTTTCCTTACCACCAATCTCTTAGAGGACTTGCGGCTCAACGAATATCTAGAGTACCCCCATGCCGCGAAAGAACTATTCATTTACAAACATCAGGGATTCGAACCCAGGCCCTACGCCACCGCAGTCAACGTTACTAACCACTATACCGGATGGGTGGCATAATTATTCGTATTTAGTTACGAAATAGCGTCACCGCTGCCAAATTGGCACCACGCGAATCGCGCCAATTTACATCAAAATCTGAATATGTGTGTGTGTGTGATTTTTTTTCACATTAAAACGTTAAAACCTTTGTTGTTTTGATATCAAGGCTATTCGTGCGGTGTCAATTTTGCTGAGGTAACACTAATAGTAAGCACCATATTATTTTATCTGGATACTTTTTTTTATAAATTTTTTAATACGATAATTTGCATTGAGATACTTACAGGTCCGCCTTCCAAGATGTCAGTGCAGAGGTAGATCTGTAAATGAAATAATCACAAAAAATGTAATTTAAACTGCAAAATAAAGCAGTGTTTTAACATTGTATAAATAAGCATTTCTTTATAAAAAATTTTCTTTTCATTTTACTTTCTATTTAAAGTAACAAATATATTTCCAAAAATATCAGAACTATCATTTTTTTCCCCATTAAGAATAAACAATTTACTTTTTGATTATGTAGCAATTCATTTATAAGTTGCTTCGAATTTATGGTGTAACGGTCTTTTGGGTCATATTATGCCCAAGCACAAAATGAGAATTTTGATTTTATGAACGCTAAAACAATTTTAAAAAATAATTATGAATAATAAATTAAGTAAAAATCAGTTTTAAATGCATGGGGAAAATCAACATCATGCAAGAAACATTAATGTGTGAAGAGATTTATATCCAAATCAAGTCAATTAGTGTTAAATGTATAATTTAAAATGTTTCAAAGAGCACAGTTAAAAGCGGAACATTCGGTCAAAACAATGTGCACTGAATTTTTCAGATGTGTCGGCTGGGGGGCTTCGAGGTAGCGTGCCCGCCTCCTACGCCTAAAGACCTTATCACACGTACACGTTTGGAGCAATTTTCTAACCAATTCCGAACAATTTCTATCTAGTTGTCATAGCAATGGTTCCGAACAACTTCTTACCAGTGAGCTGAAAAAGTTGTGCCAAATAAAAATTGCTTCAAATTCCAGCCAATGGCGTTGTTCTGCGCCTTACGTCATAAACAAGATGGTGGCTTCTGGTTTCATTAAACACGTCAGATATGACGTATAATATTTTAATGGTGTATAACATTTTAACGGCGTATTATATTTTAAACAGAGAATAGTGCTCCATTTCTGTTTACGCCTATCAACAAAGGCCCGAGTGAAATAAAAGAAATAATATTGGATGTTCGTTTTCCGAAGCAAAAAAATCGGAGAGTAATTTTTCAATGTGGAGATAGAGCGCAGCTGCTTGTCGTTTTGTTTACGGCAACTCTTCATTCTCAGCTGGGTGAAAAATTATCCTAAACAGTTGCTCCAAATATTCGTGAATGATAAGGCCTTAAGGTTGCGGGTTCTTATGTGGCATGTAAAAGATCCCTTGAGTATCAATTTGGCTTTGGTACTATCGGTAAAATCAAATCCCGGCAATATCTAGCACCGGATGAGAGTGAATTGAAATTAAATGGTGGTATCTTTTTCCTACCTTATATTAAGGAGGAAAAATCTGAGATTCAATAACATTTAAATAATTTTGCGCTTGAGCTATCTTTTAGGCTCTAAATAACATCACAGCTACCTTGATAAACTTAGCCTAGGTTACTGCAGGGATCGAATCGAACATCATATTGATTAATTTTGTTAAATTTTAATTTAAATAAAAAGCAAATTTTGGAAATCTGTACTGACTTTTAAGTTATTCGTAAAACAAGTTTAATCTTTTGTAATAAGAATAAAAATTGATATGAAATATCTCTTTTGTGAAATATTTTTTATAGAAAACAAAAAAAAATTTTTAACTGATTCGACTTACTTGATAAAACAAATCTCTCGAACTACAAATCTGACTCCATTGTTCAAAGAGATCAGTCGATTTTGTCAGTTTCTTTATACATTCTTCACCTTTCTTTCGAATCTGAAATAGATGTTATCTCAGTTTGTGACTTTTCTGCATCTTAAAAAGAACAGTTTGAAAGTTGGCAATAATATTTCTACGATTTTGTCTCTCAACTACACCTTCGAATCCTTTTTAGAATATTAATTAATGTATATTCATACATAAATACACATACTCTAAAGAGTCGAATCAGGGGCGTACGCAGACTTCTTTTTATAAAAGGGCTTATATTCTAAAAACACGAAGACGAAAGCGTCATCTCTATGTTATGGTCTATGGGAGGATTTGGATCCCCAAATCCCAACCTTGTGTACGCCACTGAATCGAATCATTATGACTGTCTCCTCCTTTTCGATGAACTTACCTGGATGATAAAGTGGACACATCATCACCATATAGACCTGTAAGCAATGACGTCTTAAGGCATGGGCCAACTGAGCCCGGGGCGTTGGCTTCAGTGGGGGCCTCGTCTCGTTCCCGACCCAGTCTTAATAAGATCATCATTGGAATACTTTTAACGATCAAATGGTATTTCTGGTTGTATTCTCTGAAAAACTGGGAATTTCGGACTGTATGTCAATTGGCAACAGTGGCAAGATTGTATTATGATACGATGACAATTCTTGATTCATCACGTCGATGGCCCTATCAGGATAAGCTATTTTTCAGGTGATTATACATACCACAGATATTAAAAATGCCGGTAGTGACGGTATTATGGCTGGGGATGTTTGCATGGGCAGGAACGTCTTAAGGCATGTGCCAACTGGGTCCGGGGTTAGGGCCTTGGCCACAATAAGGGACTCATCTCGTTCTCGACTCAATAAGAACAAATTCGAATAATTTCAGCGGTCAAATGTTATTTCCGGTTGTACTCTTCAAAAAACTGGGAATTCCGAGCGATATGTCAAATAGCTACATGTGATGATCGTCATCCATGTCTGGCCTAGGCCTACCACCATGCACCATCATTACTCATTCAGTCAAAAGGTGGCTGTTGGTCGAGCCGGTTCGTGCGATTGTAAGTCATTCACATTTATTTGTTCCGGTAATTGTTTGTACGAGTATTTGTAAACACAGCCTACTTTTAAGGGTCATAAATGGGACCTACATTTGTGTAGGGGACCAAGGCCTTAAAAAGTCTTAAGAGGTCCCTGTCTCTGGAACCTTTGGCTGTGTTATAAAACTATGAAAAACAGGGGTGGGATATCTAAACATAAGTTGCACCCTTAGAGGTTTTATCTGTTTTTATTACTGGCAGTAGAACCTTTCAGCAAGACAACATTCCATATCAGGACTCGGCAACCTTTTAGCTGTGGCGTGCCAAACCTATCTATCAAAATGATTCAGCGTGCCACAGAGAGACATTTTTAAAACCATTCGATTCCCGTGATAATGCATGAAGAGTTAGAGAACAGAGAAGATATTTAAAGATATTTCTTAACATAAAAATAAACAGAATAAAATATAACTATGTCTTCAACAAAAATTAGAAAAACTAAAATGGTACATATATTATGTATTTTTAAACGTATTTATTAAAATAAGAAATAGACAACATAAAATATATTTCCCTTCATTATAGTCAAATAAGAAATTTAATATATGAATCTAGTGCTTGCGCCCCTCTACTTTGATATCGCAAAAAATCAGGGGTATAATGTGTAACTTTTAAAATGACACATTCAGATCATTCAGTTGTTACATAATTTCTTTACCGACTCGAAATATTTTTCATACGAGGAAATATTTTTACTGAGAGAGGTAGAACCAAAAGAGGAAAGCAGATTACATGCAATTTTCTCTCTTCAAACGATTAAATCTCTCCAGAAATTGCATTCAAAAATTCACAAAATAGCTGTAAATTTATCTTTAGAGTTGTCTTTCACTTTTTCGTAATTCCGTAAATGTCCATAATTCTGAAGATGTTTGTCAAAAAGGTCCATTAAAAATTTATCATCTTTCATCCACTCAAAAATTGACAAATTTGGAAAGTAGTGCAGCGTGCTAAAGGGGGCCCAGGCACAGGGGGCACGCGTGCCAAACGATCCCGTTTTCCCTTTTGGAACTATCTTTGGGGTTCCAAAAACCCGGTGATTTTGGTTAAACCTTTCCTCTCGAAATATCCGGGAATTTTTGAGACAGTTGTTTAAATATCTGGAAATCTTTTACACCCGGGGCTAAGTCCCGTTTTGTTGTTAGCCGCGGCGGTAGTACCGAATTCACCCCTTGGCACATGTATCGCTTAATTTCATACAGGAGTTTAACCAGATTGTGTTGTTTTACGTGTTAATAAGCGTTAAAGGGGGTACCCATACTTTTTGGGTCCGTGTTTTAAAAGGTATAAATGGATATTTATGATATTTAGATCTTAGATTGAAAATATACAAAAAATTGTTTTAAGAATAGTATTACTAAAAATTTTTTTTAAAAATTTTTAAAAAATGAAATAGAATCCCCTTTTTAAAATGTTCTCCTTTTTTAAAAAATGCTTTTTTTTAAAATATTTTCCTTTCATACCCCGCCTCTGTACAAAACTAGAATTTTGAAATAATAATTTAGAAAGGGCTTTATCCATGTTTCACAAAAAAGGGGGAGAAATTTTAAAAAAAAAAAGGCCGATGTTATTTCAATGGTTGTAATTGAAAATAATGTTTTTTTAAAAAATTGGGCCTCGCAGAAAATTTTGGGCAAAAATATTATAATAAAATTTTTGAAAAGGGAAAAATTTTAAAATTATTCTAAGATTTTTTGCTGAAATTTTAAATTTTTAAATTTTTTTTGTCAAAATCCATAAAACCTTTTTCCCATGTATTCTAATCTAAGTAACCACTAAATATATAAATTTACCCATTTATGCCCTTTTAAAATCAGGGTTTTCGAATAGTGGGATCTAAAGGTTACCGTCGATTGGAAGTGAGCTCAAATTCCCCTTTTTAAATGGAGGAATGTTAAGACAGCGGGGTTTTCCTACGGTGAGATTTAGGTGAAAATCTAATATGATGGTGGGAAAGAATTCACAATTCAATGAGGGGTGCACCAATTTCCCGGGACGAAGAAGGGAATAGGCGGGTTTTGTTTTTAAAATTTATTGGTTAAAAAATGAATGAAAAATTCTAAAACAGACAGTTCCCCACAAGTTTGATTTGTAATGAGTTTCCCGAATTTAAAGAAGGGGACTTTCTTTAAAGAAGGTATAGAAAAAATGGTTTTCCCCAAATATAAAAAAATCTCTGAAAAGTATTGTAAATATGTAGCAAAATAGTTTCCGACATGCCTTATCATATAAAAATAAATTTTGTTTAGAAAAAAAATGTTTTTATGCGAGTTTTTCCAAAATGGTACTTAGTCTCCGGACACACCTCGTATATTAAATGTTTACTCTTTGGTTATATTTTTATTACACAGAATTTTTCAAACATTTACAGGCTCCAGAATACTTACTCGGGTTGGCAACATAGCATGGCATATTTGGTATTTAAGGATAACTTTTACGTCAGGTTCTGAAACAAAGAAACAGAATATAATTATTCAATTAGAAAATCAAGTCATGATTCAAACTTATTGAAAGGGATTTTGATTCAAACCAATAAAATGTTTTATAATTTATTTACTTGTTTAAGGTGAGTTCGAAAGGTTTTTCAAAACCTTTAAAAAAAAATTTTTATGCAGCTGTCAGGATTTAAAACCGAGGTAAGCATTTAAATCGATCGCGACGCCCCTTTCCAAAAAAAAAGGGGGACGCCTTCACTAAAAAATAAAAGGCAAAAAAAGAAAAAAAATTTGTGGAACTTCGTGCCGCTTTTTTGGGGAATCGGCTTTTAATTCCCGGGGCTGTGGCGACACTTACCATTATTGGAAGCCAAAAATGACGTTTAAAACCCTTTTCTGTCGCTTAGGGGAAAAATTAAAAAAACAAAAAATTTTTAAATAATTCCCTTTTTGATCAACGAAATTTTTTAATTTGCTACTTTTTAAATATTACAAATTTAAAAAAATATTTTACATCATTTATTAATAAAAAATATATATACAACATTAATGGTCATTAATTTTTTTTATATATTAAATATTATTGTCATCCAAAACAATCTTTATAAGATTTCAGTTCCTGAATGCTTTAAAAAGTGACAAAAAAAAAACTTTTTAAGGTTTTTACCCGTCGCTAAAAAATTATCCAATGGCATCTTAAATTTTTAAAAATTAGTTTCGTCTAATTTTAATTAATTATAATTTAAAATTTTCGTATTTTTGCCCCCAAAACTTTAGTGTATGAAATTTGGTCAAAAAACTTTTTAAAAAGTGAAAAAAAAAATTTTCATGTTTTGACAAAAAAAGGGGGACTTAAGTCCCGAAATGATGCCAACATGGCTGATTTTTTACTTTGAATTTAGTTTTAAAAAATTTTTTTATTAATTTAATTAAATTTCTGTACTGTCATCCAAAATGATCCCCAGAAAAATTTTGCTCAATCGGGCAAAAAAGTATTTTTTAAAGATTAAAAAATTTGGGAAAAAAATAAAAAAAATATATAAAAGAGTGAGTAAAAGTAGGAATTAAAAAAACAATCACCACGATCCAGCTGTAGAAATGGCGTTTCCCCAGGGCTGGGGAAAAAAAGTGTTGATCAGCTCTTCCCCAAAAAACGGGGTTTCTACTGAAACATCCCCTAAAGCCTCTTCCGGGGTTGGTTTTTGTGTTGACTGACTCCCCCTTGGCACACCCTAAACGAATGTTTAAGGTATCCAACGTTCGGGAACTGATTTTAAAAAAACGTATAAATGGATAAAATTTTTTGATATTTAGTGTCATTAGTTAGAATACATGATACAATTGTTTTAAAAATTAGCAAAAAATATTTAAATAAAAATTTTTGGGAAAAAATTAGAATAACCCCAAATGTTTTTTGTAAAAAAAGCCATTTTTAATATTTTTCCCGTATTCAGTCAACCTCTGTACAGAGGTCAACTAAATTTTTGAAACGCTACCTCGGAAGTGGGTTTTTATCCATGTTTTAAAACGGAGGAAAAAATTTTAAAAAAAAAAGCGATAGTTATTTAAATGGTTTAACTCTGAAAATAATGTGAATTTTCAAAATCATCGTTGGGCCTCGCAAGCGAGGCTAAAAACGGCAAAATATTAAACAATAAAACAAAAAAAAAGAAACATTTGAAAAATATTATTTTTAAAAAATTTTAAAAAATTGTTTCCCCGGTATTTAAAAGGAAATAAAATAAAAAAATATACTTTTAAATTCTTTTTTAAAAAATGCCTTTGGGTCGGAAAAATTTTCTTGTCTTAAAAATTCGTGGGTTTTATGTGTTTGCTGTACGCTGCTGAAAACATTCCTCTTCACGGTCTCTTTTCGTTTATATTTGGCATGGGAAAGGCAAAAAAAGGAAAAAGGGAAAAAACTTTTTTTAACGGAAGAAAATATAATTAAAGTTTTGACCAAATTGCCATCATACAGATGGAAGCAAGCAAAAACCCCCTGAAGTGAAAAAGGGCATGTGGGCTTTATCTCAAGGCTTAATTCCATTGGAGACCATCTTTAAAAAATAATAAATATTGTCGACCATACCCATTGACACTAGATGGACCGCTAACCCCTTCGAAAAAATTAGAAGTAGCCCCTACCCTGGAAAAAATCGCCCCCCCTGATTTAGAATATACCGTAAAATACGTTTAACGGGAAAAAACCAAGACGAAAATAATTATCATCAAATATAAATCGGTTTCCCCACAAACAACTTTTTTTTTTCCAACAAAAAAAAAAACCCCTAATACGAAAGTTTTCCCTTCAAATGATTAAAAAATAAAAAAACCCCCGCCATATTGGACGCCCTACTGAACAATCGGGGAAGAATTCTTTGCAATAGTTTAGGGGGTATTGTTTTACCCCGTTGGGAGGTCAAAGGCTTTTAGTTTTTTCAAACCCAAAAATATCTTGACACGGTTTCCCGATGACAAAGATAAAATGAATATTCCCCTGCCCCCGTCATTGAAATGAGGAAATCATAAAAAGTATACGCATTATTTAGATCGCATTCCAATGGTGAAATAGTAACGAAATTGGGGAAAATCGAACAATTTGTAGACAAAATTGATCTAAATAAGGAAAAGTAAATCAGATTTTTTAAAAAATCAAAATTTTTTTTTTTCCCAAAAAACTTGAAAAGTTTGTATTAAATTTCTTTAATTTTGTATGTTTTCTTCATTGTTTTATTAAAATCGAAAACATATCTATGTAAATAAAATAAACTCTAATAAACAATTTTTCTGATATAAAACCCCTGACAATAAAAATTCGATGAATAGTCCTGTAGCATTAACTGATAAAATTAAAAAAAAATTACCTTACTGTCCTTCAAAATAGTCTCCTCCCATAACATACCACAAGACTTCTATATATGTCCGGAAACTTTGCAAAATCCTTTTGGGATGGGGTTCAAAAAGCCCGTCACGTTTCTTTGGGATGTCAAAAATATCGCCACATCTCTTTCCTTTCAAAACGAGTTTGGGGGGAAACGGAAGAAGTCGGGAGGATTGTGATCTGGCGAGAAGGGGGAAGTTCAATTCACCCCCCCCTCTGTTTTGCTGGGAACTGTTTGGGATACTGTGTAGGGGAGCATTGTCGTGAAAAAAAAACCGTAACCCTTTTGTTCTTACTGGGGCCTCCCAAATTTCAAAAGGGTCAAAATTTCTTGTACCTTGAAGCATTTATCATCCAGCTATCTGCACCTTGTCGAATCTTTTGTGATTAGTTTACCTTTTTTCTCAATGTTTTCGTAAGTGAGGGAGGTTGTGGTTTTCCCCTAGGGGGGTTGTAAAAAACACTTTCCGGCCTTCTCGAAAATAGCCACTATACTCATCCTGGACGTGCTTAATTTTAAAAGCACGTACCACATCAATAAGTTTCTGTGGGTTTATTAAGAAAAAAACAAAACTTTAAATTGACTTTTGTAAGTTCATTTTTGCTCGAAAGAACCAATGCACTAAACAAGCATGTGACGTTCCGTTCTTCTTCTAACTTTTAAATCCCAAGTTCTTTGCGGCCCGATTAATGAAAAATTTTTTCCCAAACCCCAAAACCAAAAAAGAAACAAAACGAATATGCAAAAAGGGGTATACTTTAAAAAAAGGGTATTTGATAGGGTAACGGCAAACCAGAGAAACAGTACGGAATTGTTCGGAATAAATGTTAACGTCCAACTCTGGAAGAATACGCTATCGTCATTAATAAGATTAATAAAAGAAGGGTTAAGAAACCGGTATTCTTCCCCACAAATAACATAAAAGGGGAAAATCTTCAACCTAGGAAGGGGAAAGGGACCTTAAAAGGTAAATTTTTTTGGAAAAGATTAGTCAGTTAAATTATTATAATTAAGATAATGACGGTTGGGATCGACTTGAATATTCAGTTTAATTGGTGGCTTATTCTCCTTTAAAAAAAGTTGTTATTTAGAATTAAGTTTTAAGTTATTCTTAAAAAAGTTTTGTTAAAATTACAAAATTTTATCATTTTTGATAATCCCCACCTCTAACGGAAACACCCAAGACATATTTTCCGGATGGGTTGTCTCAAACTAATTTTCAAATCTTACACGGAAACAAAAGACGCTCAACTGAACAACGGTGGGGCAGATGGTCAACACTTGCCATTACGCATGTGCCCCTTTTTGTTTCCCCAGTGTTGCCAGATAGGCCTTTTTGACTTCATTCACCGGCATTTTGGGTTTATATATATATTCTACCCTTTTTAACAAAAAAAATATTTCAGTCCGCTTTTTTTGTTAAAAATTTTTCCGTATTGTAAATAAAAGGGATGGAAATTCCATAAATTTTTTGAAAAGCAAGTTTTTCAAGTTTAACTAAATTTTAATAGAAATTTTTAAAATTTTTTAAAATTTTAAGTTGAGGAAAAAAATTTTTAAAAAAAACCCTTTTTTTTTAAAAAATTTTTAAAAAAAATTTTTTTTTTACCCCTCTTTGCCGTAATTTTTACTTTGTTATTTTCCTTTCTTTTTTTCCATTTTTATTTTTTTTGAAAAAGGGAAAAAAATATTTTAAAAAATGAGGAAAGATTTAACAAAAATTGTCCTATAATTTCTTGGAAAAAAATTTGGGGGATGAATTTTGAATATTGAAACTTAATTTTTGATAAGCTTTTAGGTTTAATGATTTTCCCCCCCCTTTGGATAAAAATTCCCCAAAACCCAAAAAATTTAAAAAATTTTTTTCCCAAATAAAAAAAATTTTAAAAGAAAAAGAAAATTAAGAACTTTTTTAAAAAATTTTAGACGATTTAAATTATTAAAAAAAAAGTATGAAATTTTAAAAAAATAATATTTTTACTTTTTTGGTAAAAAAAATTAATTACCTCAACTTTTTTTTGGGGTTTTTTAAAAATTTCAAAAAAAAGAAATTTTTGGGTTCCAAATTTTAAAAAAGAAATTTAAAATCTAAAATATTTTTAAAAATTTTTAATACCCAAATTTTAAAAAAAAAAATTTTGGGGGAAAAAAATTTGGGGTAAACTGGAAAAATCAAAAAAAAGGAAA
>BMAV01009570.1:0-11435 GCA_019973955.1 Trichonephila inaurata madagascariensis | reverse complement strand
CACTTATCTTAATTTTATTTATTTAACTGTCTAATCTAACTTCCTATACAAAAATATTATCTTTTTATAGAGTCACCTTCCTTCCTAGGTTGAAGATATTCCTATTATGTTATTTGTAGCTGAGAATACTGGACTTTCTTAATCTTTCTTATAATTAATGACGATGAGCGTATCCTTCTTTCCAGAGCTGTAGGACGTCAACATTTATTCCAAAACAATTCCGCACTAAGTTATCTCTAGGCTTCCCTGTTCTATCTCACCAAACCTCTATCCTTTTAAAGTATATCCCATTTGCATATTCGTCCTGTTTCTCTTCTTGGTATTGGGTTGGAAAAGTTTTGTCATTAATCGTGGCCGTCAAAGAACTTAGGAGTTATGTTAGAAGAAGAACGCGAGAGACGTCACAGCATTTTTTGTTCACATTTCGCTTTTTGGGTTTTGGTTGGAAAAGAGTTGCCATTAATCTTGGCCACCAAAGGACCCCGGCTTTTCCTTGCTTGTCTTGTTGTTTCCTTGGCCGGTCGGGACTCCTGATCCTTTCTCTGAAGTGGGCGCAAGTCATATGTCCTATCTTGAACTCCAGATGTTTCCGTCTTGTTCTTCTTCCTACTTATATAAATAGTACTGGATGACAATGGTCTTTTGTTAATGTTATTGGGTCCCTTTCTCTGCCACTTTCTCTGTGGTCTGCTTGCCCCCAATCCATACAACCTTTTAATTCCCTTAGTTAGCCTTTCTCTTTTATTTTTTCTGTCATTTGTAAATGAGCTAGGAAGCGATCTGACCAGTGATCTGCGCTTATCGGCCCTTTCCGTGTTTTTCTTATATTGTTTTGATTGGAGATTAATCGCTTTTTCCTCTAACTCACGTTTCGCCGCAGATCTTTTTTTCCCATAGTGTGACTCATTTGATCTTTGATGTACATTTTCCGAACTACTCGTTTCTTGACGTGAACTAATACCTTTCTGCTACCTGTTCCTAACTCGACCTCGTCACATTTCCTATGACGATATATTCTTATTTGATCAATGTTAACAGTTAATCTTTTCCTGATTTCATATTACAATATTATTATTATTTCTTACTTCTAATACTCTATAGGGTCCTTCAAATTTTTGTTTAAATTTGGAGCAGATTTTATTAGCTGCTGAACTTAAAGGGTGTGTCTCTAATAAGACCCAAACATTTACCTTTTAATTTGTATATCCCGTCTTCGTCTATTATAATATCTTTCCCACCTTTTCTGCTTAGTTTTCGTACTTAGTCTAGCTTCATTAAAGACTTTTTCGATGTTTCTAACTGTGAATTCCGATCCATCTGAAATCATTACTAATTTTGAAACGGGTAATAAATTTTTCGACCTAAAAATAATTCCGCAGGTGATTTTCCCGTTGTTTCATTCACCGCCATACGAATAGCATAAGCAAACTCACGTAAGAATTGATCCCAAGTATCGTGTTGATCATTAACAAAATTTTGGGCAATCATTTGCACTATTTTCCTCGATTAACTCTTTCAGTCCGATTTGCTTGTGGCCTATATGCAACAGTCTTCACATGCCTTATGCCTAATCTTTCACTTAAATGTTCAAAAATTTCGGATATAAATTGGGGGACCTTATCGTTTATTAATTTTATTGGAGCCCAAAACGCGATATAAAAATTATCAAAAAAATTATCCGCTATTATACGAGACGAGGCCTTTAAGAGGTATAATTTAGCCATTTGCTGAAATGATCGGTTATTACTAAAATATATCGATTACGTCTTATTCTCGATATAGGATACGGGCCTAACAAATCTAACGTAACTATCTCATTTGGATAATTTGATACAATCGGATTTAATCGACCAGCTGGTAACGCGTTTTTATAGTTATTAACTTGGCACATATGGCATGTAGAGACATATTGATCAATAAATTTTCTCATATACGGGAAATAACAAACGTCCCGAATTTTATGATAAGTTTTAAATCTACCCAAATGTCCTGCAATTGGTTTGTCGTGAAATTCTCTCATTATTTCATTCCTTAAAGACTTTGGAATGTATACACGCATTTCACCTAACGACGTTGCGTGTTTCGCATAAAATAACAAGCCTCAATTTGACGAGTCGGGACCAACTCACATATCGTCGCATTAACAGAGTTATCTTCCCGGGTTTCTAAATATCTATAGATATGACCTAATGTGGGTCATGCTTTTTTTTCTGTTATTAACTGTTCCCGCGAAGTAAGTACTAAATCTCTGATTATTGCACAATTAACTTTTTTCCTATTATACTTTCCCCAGGATTCCTTGAAGTATATCCGCCACCACATTTTGAGTTCCCGGTCTATGTTCCCATTCTATATTAAATTCCACTCAATTTGAGTGCCCATCTGATCATCCTACTCGACAAATTTTTTCCATGCGTTAGGCGTGTTAAGGCAGCGTAATCTGTAATAACTTTAATTGGCATCGCTCCTAAATATGTTCGGAATTTGTTCAACGCCCATACTACTGCCAGACATTCTCTTCGGTTACCGTATAATTCCTCTGGTTGTTCAGAGTACGTGAGCAAATATAACGGGTCTGTGTTCCGATTAAGCACCGCTCCCAAAAACCATTGAACTGGCATCTGTAAATAACCTGAAGGGCTTTTGAAGTTCGGCAATTTTAAGACTGGCGCCTTTGTTACGGGGCCACCTTGGGCCGCTTCGAATGCCTTTTGCGCCTCAGTGACCGGACGAATTTTTTAATTTCGTTTAAGATTATAAAGGGGGTCACAAAGATCAGCATAAATTTTAATAAATTTCGACCACTGGGACATACCCAAAAACTTGGGCACCTCTTTTTGAGTTACGGGGTGGTTTCATCTCTAGTATGGCTCGAACCTTGTCTCATCCGTTTTAATTCCTTTTTTCTAATAAATAATCCTAAATACCCCCAATTCATCGCACCCAAATTTACATTTATCTTTATTTAAGTCAAACACACAATCCTGCATCTTGCAACAACGAAAAACTTCCCTTAAATGCTCAAATGGTGAGGAATGATGGAGACGTGATAATAACGTCATCCATATATACATTCACAAACTTCCCTATCACCGGTTTTGGATTAAGTCAATTGCCTTTGAAAATTGGGAGCTCCCTGATAAACCGAATGGCATCCGCTTGAAAGCATAAATGTCATTTTACTAGAATGCGGTCCCTTTACAATATCACTGGGGTTACTGCCATATGAAAGTACCCACTTCTTAGATCAAGAGATAATTTTTGTTGTATAGGGGAAAGTTTGTATTAAATCATCTATTAACGGTAAAGGGTATCGCGGATACTTTGTGATCGAATTTAGCTTCTATAGTTTTACGCAAATTATATGCTGAGACATAGCCATCCTGTGATGAACCATGTCTTGCCGGTTCCGCGTAAGCTTGAGTGGGGTTATCAAAATGATGAGACATAAATTTTTAATACAACTTTATTAAGAATAATTTATATTACTTAAATTCTAAATTGACAAATTTAATTAAAGTGAGAGTCGCCCAAAATAAATCACGTATTTAAGCCGATCACGCAACTAGATCCTCTATCTCAATATCATAAATAAATTTTATTCCCCCAATTACTTATATCCAATATTACCTTTTTCAGTTCTGGTTCCTTGACCTAGAGAATATTATTTATAAACTTTATATAAGAAGATTCTTGACCCGCAATGCAGCAATTCTTTGATCCGCAAAAATTTCACCTAAGCTTTGTCACGCTATCGATCAGAATAATTCCACACTACTATCTCTGAGCCAGCCCCATATCTAGGTTTGCTACGCTATATCTAGGTTTGCCACGATATCCTTTTTATAGTATATCTCTATTTACATATTATGATCGTTTACTTGGTATTGGGTTGGAAAAGTTTTGCCATTAATCGTGGCCGTCAAAGAACATATAGGAGTCATGTTAATCAGAAAAGACGCGAGAGACGTCACAACCCTCTAAGAAGAAAAACGTGATTTTTACTTAAGGGTTCTCAATGCCCCTTAATAAATTACGTGTCTAAATCTCTATTTCTAAATTTCTTCTTCGCTTTCTGAGTTTTTTATTTTAAATTTTAATCTTAAATCTTCATTTTTACTTTTATAATTTCCAATATTCATCTTTTGACTTTAATTTCATTGCAATTTTAATCTTAAATTTTAACTTTTATAATTTCCAAAAATTTATCTTGACTTTTAATTTTCATACCATCTTAGAATTTTAATATTCAATTTAATTTTAAACTCGTGACAATAAATTTTACTCCCAATAACTAGGCCAACATTAATAATTACTGTTTAATTTGTGAAAGCCTACTCTCACTTTTACATTTCGTTACTTAAAAATATTTATACACTTAAAAACTATTATTCTGGGTGCGCAGACCACCTAACACTGCATATGGAGCTGGTACTTCTGCTCCCTTTCTTAACAGCCTGGAAACACGTTGAAGCTATACTTTCAAGATTTTCAGGGTCAGTCTCCTGAAATGAAACTATTTGAGTCTCTATTTCCATAATATTAATCACTCTTTACATATATTATTTATATATCACAATAAATTTTATCTCCATCCCCACATCTGGTTTCAAATAAAAACTCCCAATGAGCCGCGCAGCGCCGTTATTATTATATTGTTAGTGCCTTGACTACGCCATACTTCCCTGAACCAGATGCCTCATAATACGTAAAAATACAACAACATATATATATACACATATTATACAATTACAAAACATTTTTCAATAAACCATTATAACAAATAACCAAAGGAATTTTCGCATCTCACGAAGTCATACATCGAAGTAAACAAATGTGTGAATACAAATGTTTTTCTTCAAAAAAAAATTTTTAACAAGTCAAAAAGTTCCAAAATTAAATGAACACTCATTGTAGTGTTTAATTTGGCTTATAACTTTAAGCACCGCCCGAGACTTCCTTCTTTGCAATAATTCTTCCGACCACTTGTTGAAGATCATAAAAATGAAACAATACAACCTGATTTTATATTCGGTCTCCCACATTCACGTTCAACGATGAGGTGTCATCACCTTCATTCTTGGTTGTACTGGAATTTCTTGTTGTAAGGCTTGTAATCTCCTTTGTCGTCCTTTCCTTGCCTTCCCAACTGTGTTCTTGGCTGGTCGGGGTTCTTCTGTTCTCCGTCGTGGCCTTAAATTGTAGTTCTTTTTCATATGGAACTTCCGTTGATTTTTCTTCTGTTTTTTTTTCTATCTCTAGAAATAGTACTAGATGAATTTGTCTTTTTATTATTACATTATTATTACCCCTTTCTTTGCCACTTTCTTTGTGGTCCACTTGTCCCCGACACACCTGATCTTTTAATACCCTATTATATTTAAACTTTTGTTTTATTTTCATTCCCTAATGAATTAGGTAGTGATCTGACCAGTGATTTTTTTTTATGGGTCCTCTCTGTATTTTTATATTGATTTGTTTGGGTTACCAACCCTTTTTTGCTCTAACCTACGTTTCACCGCAGATTTTTTCTTTTCCATATTGTGACTCATTTAATCCTGGTGTACTTTTTCCGAAGAAAGAGTTTCCTGACTTGATCTTATACTATTTGGGATACCTGTTCCTAATTCGACCTGTCACATTTCCTATGACGATATATTCTTATTTGATCTACGTTAACTGTTAATCTTTTCCTGATTTCCATATTACAATATTATTAAAGTTCCTAACTTCTAAGACTCTATAAGGTCCCTCAAATTTTGTTTAAATTTAGCACATACTTTGTTAGCTGCTGAACTTACAGGGTGTGTTTCCAATAAAACCCAATCATTTACCTTTTTTTTTATGTCTTTCTACGTCTATTATAATATTTTTCCCACCTTTCCTGTTTAATTTTGTACTTTAGTCTAGCTTTTAAAAACTTTTCTGTATATCTTGAATTTTGGGAAATTTTGAGCTTTCCGATATCAAAAACTAGTTTTTGAAATGGTGTAATCAATTTTCGACCTAAAATAATTCAGCCGGTGTTTTTCCCGTTGTTTCATTCACCGCCGTACGAATGCAAGCAAACTCACGTAGAATTAATCCTGGGCATCGTGTTGATCATTAACATAATTTGCAAATCATTTGCACTATATCTCGATTAACTCTTTCAGTCCGATTTGCTTGGTCGATATGCAACAGTCTTCGCTACATGCCTTATGCCTAATCTTTCACTTAAGTGCTCAAAATCTCGGATATAAATTGGGGACCATTATCTTTATTAATTCTTATTGGAGCTCCATAACGCGATATAAAGTTATCAAAAAATATCCGGCTATTATACGAGATGAGGCCTTTTTAAGAGGTATAATTTCAGCCCATTTGCTGAAATGATCGGTTATTACTAAAATATAGCGTTACGTCTTATTCTCGATATAGGATACGGGCCTAATAAATCTAACGTCACTATTCATTCGATAATTTGATATAATTGATTTAACCGACCAGCTGGTAACGCGTTTTATAGTTATTAACCTGGCAATATGCATGTAGAGACATATTGATCAATAAATTTCTCATGTATCGGGAAATAACAAACGTCCTGAATTTTATGATACGTTTTAAATTGCCTACGTGTCCACTTTCTATTACTTGTCATGAAATTCTCTCACATATTCCTTAAAGATTTTGAATGTATACACGCATTTCAATGACGTTGCGTGTTTCCGCATAAAATAACAATCCTTCAATTAAAACGGTAATCAAATCCACTCACATATCGTTGCATTAACCGTGAGTTATCTTCCGGTTTTAAATATCTATATATATGACCTAATTCTGGGTCATTTTTCTGTTCCTTATTAATTGTTCCTTGCGAAGTAAGTACCAAATCTTTGATTATGGCACAATTAATTTTTATCACCAATTATATTTTCCCCATGCTTTTCGGCAAACCGTAGCCACCATGTTTAACTTCATTTCTGACCAATAACGTGTACTTCCTTTATTTACCTTATTATCTTCAACCAGTGTATTTTGAATTTAACGATTTCTGATCAAAAATCTAATACGATTCTTGGACCCACTTTATGAAATCGATACCCAGAATACATGGGTATTCTCAAATCTTCAGCACATGAAATGACCAATTTCTTCGAATTGTCTGATGAATTTTTAATTCTAATGATCCCCATAGCTTTTGGCATTCTTCGCACCCTGTGCTGTTATTACCTGGGCTCGCGATTTTTTTATTTGTTTATAGAAAAAAATATTTTCTATATACTCTTCCTGATATAAAAGATTTATCTGTTCGGTGTCCTGGTAGCGCTTTCAAAAATGTGTTATTTAATAAAATAGGCACGTGGGGAAGTTCTACTGGTGCTATACATTGGAGAAAGTTCACTGTCTCTCTTGTCGACACCTCTTGAGGTTGATCATTAACCTTTACAATATTTAATCGTCCCTTTGCGTCCTATCGCCTCGATTGAAATTATCACTGAACCCTTATTTCTACGGTCTCCTCTATTGTAAATTATCATTTCCTGCCTATTTCGAAATGAGTAAACCCCTCTGTTGCTGAATCTTGATCATTATTATTAAACCTATTCCTCTCGAACCCTCTATTATTTTGACGGCTATTCTCGTAAAACTCATTTCTGTTATTTGGTCTACTCCTTATTTCCGAATTCCTCCAGTTTTAACATTAGCTTCAAAATTAGGCATCCTATGCGCATTTTGACCTCGTCTTTCTATATTATGGTTCTGATAACCCCTTTGTGATTTGCAAGAATATCTCTTCTTCGAATTTAGCTGGTGACTTCTAAAAGTTGTATCGTGTTTTGTGGATTTCCTGGACTTCCACGTAGTCCTGATCTGTGGTTCGAGTCGAACTAAAAATATGATCCACTAAGTCTGCTTGGGACATTCCCAATTCTAAACTTCTCTATTTTTAGTATCTATACACAAATCAGTCGCCTCCTGATTTCTTCCCCTGCTGTGATGCATAAAACTCCGACTGTAGTTCTTTTTATTTTTGATCGCGGGAAAGCCTTCGCTAATTCAGTTTTGAGCTGCGCAAAACTGTATTGCATTTTGCACTCAACAACGAACCAAATATCGAATTAATCTTTGAGCCCTTCCCTGAGATGACTTTTTATAAGCACATGACAGATTACTTGGGATTTCAAGTAACTGTATATTGTTATCGATACACTCGATAAACTTCCTGCAAATATTCTCCTCCGGACCCTGAAAAGTACATTTGTGTAGAATCGTATTTCCACCTACATTACCTAACCCAGAATTATAGATGTTCAGCAAAGTTATTGAGACATAGCCATCCTGTGATGACCATGTTCTGCCGGTTCCGGGCGTAAGCTAGAGTGTGTGGGATTATCAAAATGATGAGACATAATTTTAATACAACTTTTTATTAAGAATAACTTATATTACTTAAATTCTACCTCGACAATTATTAATTAAAGTGAGAATCAAGCCCAAATTAAATCACGTATTTAAGTCAGATCACGCAACTAGATCCTCTATCTCAATTATCCTAAATAATTCTATTCCTCTAATTACTTATATCCAATATTACCTTTTTTCAGTTCTGGTTCCTTGACCTAGAGAATATTATCTATAAACTTTATATATGAAGATTCTTGATCCGCAATGCAGCTAATTCTTGATCCGCAAGATTTCACACTAAGCTTTGTCACGCTATCGATCAGAATAATTCCACAATACTATCTCTGAGCCTGCCGCGCTATATCTAAGCTTACCACGATATCCTTTTATAGTATATCTCATTTACATATTATGATCGTTTATCTTCTTGGTATTGGGTTGGAAAAGTTTTGCCATTAATCGTGGCCGTCAAAGAACATAGGAGTCATGTTAATCAGAAAGACGCGAGTTTGAGTTTGAGTGAATATTAACGTCGCACTGTTCAGCTACACGAGGGCTTTTGGCGACGGACCACGTAATTTTGAACCATGGTCAAGTGACGTGGACGACACCTGAGCTGGCACCCCCCCTCCCTAACTACCACACCACACCAACGGGAGGACATTTCAGCTCTCGACAGATTTAACGTGCATCGCTGCCCTACACGGCGGTCTTAGTGGTATTGGGCTCGAACTCATGACATGCTTGCCATGGTCCGGTACCTTAACCACTGGGCTACCGCAGCCCCAGAAAGACGCGAGAGACGTCACAAGTTGTTATTTAGAATTAAGTAATTTAAGTTATTCTTAATAAAAGTTGTGTTAAGAATCACAAAATGTCTCATCTTTTAGATAATCCCACACCTCTAGCTTACGCGGATCCCACAAGACATAGCTATCGCAGGATGGCTATGTCTCAATGGCGCCCGAACTATATTAATTCTGGGTTAGGTAATGCAGGTGGATTTAGTGTATTACCTGAAATGTATTTTTCAGGGTCAGAGAATGTTAAAGAGTTCCTTGAAACAATAGATAATCAAATACAGTTACTTGAAATCCCAAGTAATCTGTCATGTGCTTACTTGAAAAGTCATCTCAGGGGAAGGGCTCAAGATTGGTACTCAATATTTGGATCGGTGCTAGTGCAAGATACAGCCACGGATTTCGCGCAGCTCAAGGCTGAATTAGCGAAAGCTTTTCCCGCAATCAAAAATAAGAAAGAATTGGAAGCTCGATTTTTCGCTTCACAGCAGGGAAGAAATCAGGAACCCACTGACTTTGTTTATAATTTATTAAAAATCCAGAAAAATTTAGAGCTAGGGATGTCGCAGGCGGAATTGGTGGATCACATTTTTGTTCGACTCGAACCACAGATCCAGGACTACGTGGAAGTGCGCAATCCGCAGAACACGGTACAACTTTTGGAAGTCTTAGCTAAATTCGAAGAGAGGTATTCTTACAAATTAAAAAGGGGTTCACAGAATAGTGATAATGTAGAAAGACGAGGTCAAAACGCGCATAGGATGCCTAATTTTGATGCTAATCGCAGAAACTGGAGGAATTCTGAGGTTGGGCGTATACCAAATAATGGTAGAAATGATTTTTATGAGAATAGCCGTCAAAGTAATAGAGGGTTCGAGAGGAATAGATTTCAGAATAGAGATCAGAGATTCAACGACAGGGGTTACCAATTTCGAAATGAGCGAAATGATAATTTTAATAGAGGGGACCGTAGAAATAGGGGTTCGAGTGAAAATTTCAGTCGAGACGATAGGATGCAAAGGGGACGATTAAATATTGTAAAAGTTAAAGATCAACCTAAAAAGAATCGGCAAGAGAAATACCAATAAACTTTCTCCGATATGTATATCACCCGTAGAACTTCCCCACGTTCCTATTTTATTAAATAACACATTTTTGAAAGCGCTATGGGACACCGGAGCAGATAAATCATTTATATCGGAAGAAGTATATAGAAAATATTTTTTTTATAAGCAAATTAAAAAAATCGCGAGCCCAGGTAATAACAGCACAGGGTGCGAAATGCCAAAACATGGGGATTGTAGAATTGAATATTCGCATCAGACAATTTGAAAGAACTTGGTCATTTCATGTGTTGACGGATTTGGAATACCCATGTATTCTAGGTGTTGATTTTATAAGTGGATCAAAGATTATTTTAGATTTTGATCAGAAATCGTTGAAAATTCAAGATTCGCTGGTTGAAGATAATAAGGTAGATAAAGGGAATTTACGCGTTAATGGGTCAGAAATGAAGTTAAATATTGTGGCTAATGTTTTATCGAAAAATCCTGTTAAAAGTATAGTAGGAGAAAAAGTTAATTGTGCAATAATCAGGGATTTAGTACTTACTTCGCGGGAACAGTTAATAACAGAACAAAAATGACCCAGAATTAGGTCATATCTATAGATATTTAGAAAACCCGGAAGATAACCCCGGTTAATGCAACGATATGTGAGAATTGTCCCACGACTTCCGTCTAATTGAAGGCTTGTTATTTTATGCGAAACACGCAACGTCGTTAGGTGAAATGCGAGTATACATTCCAAAATCTTTAAGGAATGAAATAATGAGAGAATTTCACGACAGGCCAATAGCAGGACACTTGGGAAGATTTAAAACGTATCATAAAATTTGGGACGTTTGTTATTTCCCGTACATGAGAAAATTCATTGATCAATATGTCTCTACATGCCATATTGCCAAGTTAATAACTACAAAAAAGCGTTACCAGCTGGTCGATTAAATCCAATTATATCAAATTATCCAAAATGAGATAGTGACGTTAGATTTGTTAGGCCCGTATCCTATATCGAGAATAAGACGTAATCGCTATATTTTAGTAATAACCGATTATTTCAGCAAATGGGCTGAAATTATACCTCTTAAAAAGGCCTCGTCTCGTATAATAGCGGATATTTTTTTGATAACTTTATATCGCGTTTTGGAGCTCCAATAAAATTAATAAGTGATAATTCCCCTTTTAA
>BMAV01009569.1:0-69761 GCA_019973955.1 Trichonephila inaurata madagascariensis | reverse complement strand
AAAAAATTGGTTTGCACAGTTCAATATGAGTCATGTATCAAAACTAATGATCATAAAATATTGTATATTGAAACGTTATAACTGTATGCCATGTTCAAACAACTACATACAAGTAGGATTCGTGAGTGGGGGAGGGAGGAATGTTAACGTCGCACTGTTCGCTACACGAGGGCTTTGAAGTAGAATTGTGTAGCCCCGACAAATCATCTTGAGACCCCCAAAAAAAGGCAAAATTGTTAAAAATAACGAGAAAAACATTAGAAGAGCTTTTGTATGAGCAGAGAGCTAAAAAAAATTCTTCATATTTTTTTGGAAATTACTAAAAAAGAAAAAGTAAAAAAAACATATTTTAAATTTTAAAAGCCCGTTTTCGAAAATGTAATATTTTTTTTTTTGTATTTTTCTAAAAAACTAATCGATTCATAATCCTACATTTTCAGTGAGCAGACGTTTACATGTTTCAAATTTTAATGGGGGGAAATTAGATATTTTCTAGAAAAATTTTTTAGATGTGACTTTTTAAACTAAATTTACGGAAAAAAATGGACTTTTTAAAAAAATTTTAATTAGTTTTTTTTTAAAAAAAAAAGAAAAAAAATATTTCAAAAAAAGTTTTATTAGGTATACAAAAAACCTCTGAAAAAATTTATTCATGAGAAATAAGTAGTTTCTCAGAAAACTAATAAACTTACGGAATTTAATAGGGGATCTTAAGGACGTTTTTGAGCCCCCAAAACACTACATTAAAATTATATTCTTATCAAAATAAAAAATTTTAAAAAAAGCCCGGTCTTTTAAATTTTTAAAAAAGGGAACTTTTCAAAGTTTAAAATTTTCAGCTAAATACGTCTTACAAATATTTTAATTAAAATATTTTTTTTGTTCAATTTCTCCAAGGGTAAAAAATTCTTCAAGAAGATTTCTAATTAACCCGAAAGGAAAAAAGTGTATGCTATTAATACAATTTGAAATTTTTTTAAAATAAAAGTTTAAAAAAGTGAAATTATTTTTAAATAACTGTATAAGAATACACACTAGACACTGAGGTACAATGGATCTTTCGAGGTTCACAACCCTTACTATGGGTCGTGTGAAAATTAGTGAAATCAGGGGGTCGACTCAGGTTTCTCCAAAATTAAGTAATTTCAGTTTTATAAGGTACAGTTTTAAAGTTCTTCTCATGTGTTGTTATACGTTAACAAAGGAAACAATAATAAACTAAATTGATACAAAAGGGAAACAGTTTTTTCACGAGGTTTTCCCAACACTGGGAATTTCCGATTTTTGTAATATATTACCTTCTGCTTAAAACTTACGAATGGAAACCACGATTGATTGAGCCCGCTTTTGGGATCGACGATCATGGTTTATAACAAAAATTTTGGGACTTTTCGCCGACAAACAAGCAAAAATTCCCCGGAAAAGCTTAGAGATACAGTCACTGGTATCCCCAGCCCTTCCAAGTCACTTCTCGATAAAAGCCTAGCAAGTTCACCTACTCACAGGAATTCCTTCTCCGAAATCTACCGAATGAGCAACCAAGCCATGGCTATAAAAAAGGGGGAAATGGAAAGTGAGCTTAAAACCCCCCCCCCATGCATAGAACTGATTGAAATGAGCATAAAATTCCCCATACCTTGGTAGTTGAAGAAATTAATTTAACGATCCCTTTTGGGATGAAAAACCGAGTGAAAAGTTAAAAAAAAAAAAAGTTATGTAAAAGCGCAAAAATAAAAAAGGAATATAGGGAAGAGTTTCTTCCTAAAAGCGGGCCGGCCCCGCGTTTCCCCGTCACTAACCGGGATCCCATAGAAACAAAAAAATAATTTTGGGACTTGAACAGGTTTAAACATCCACCCCGACAAACAATAATGTAACTTGATGTAGTTACCCCCTATAAATTTCCCCCACCGTCATGTTGAAATCAAAAGAATTTCCGGATCAAATTAAATTAATTTTCAAAAAATTCCCAAAAATTCGCAATAGAACTGCCGGTGATGTAATTAAAATTTTCACAATGATTTTAGAATATCGAACCCTTTTCCACTTTTGAAAGCGGATAAAGAATTCGAATTCATGTAATTAACCGTAAACCTGACAAACCGATAAAAGCTGAAAAAAAAGGCTCCCGAGTTTTTAAAATCGAAGATATCACAAACGATTTAGTAGAAGAAGGTTTTGTAAATTAAAGCGTACGCAGCTTATCTTGAAAAGAACAAAAAAACCCCCTTTCCCTATTTTTAATTTCCCGAGAAACGCCAAATATAGCAAAATATTTGATTTAACAAAATTGGGTTACTTTAAAAAGAAAAGGGGGTTACCTCGTAAGAGGAATAACCCAATGTTTCAACTGTTTAAATTTTTTTATACGCCGCGAACTGCTACATGCAACCCCGATGTTTAAAATGCGGTAAAGCGCACGCTACGGGAAACGCAAACAAAAAAAAGACAGGAAAAACCCCTTTTTGTTTAACGCGGGGTACGGGCCGGCATGTTATACAAAAACCCAAACCACCAAACCAAAAAAAGGGGCCCCCTTTATTGATCCCAAAAAAAAAGAAAAATTTCCCGTAAAAGGATTAAAGAAAAAATTTCTTTTTGCTAACATTGTTAGTGGAGAAACCCCGTAAACCTCAATTGAAAAAAAAGAAGAAAAAAAATTCCCCCGTGGATTCCTTTTGCCAAAAAAAGAATACCTCTGACTTAATACAAGTTCTGGGAAATTTTTTAAAGTCATTTCAAACAGAAAGAAAAATCAAAATTTTACCCTTTTAAATTTAAAAATGCAAAATTGGACGAAGAAAAAAACCCGCTTACAGCAGAAACCCCATGGATAAAGTTTAACTCGTATTATTTTAACCTTTTAAAATTCCCCCCTTTTTATTTCTTTTTAAAAGTTGTCTTTAAAATAATAAACTAAAATTAAAAATTTTCAAGTCAAAGCTAGTGCAGTTTAAAAACTACTTCAACCCAACAAAGCCCACCCCCAGCACCACCTCATTGGTTCTCCACCCCCTGAAGTCACGCCCTCCTCTCCCAAAACCCAAAACTGCAAACACCTTTCATCGAATAACCAGATAGGGTTGAAGACGCTGACGCAGTCTAGGTACCCTTTTTCAAAAATCATCCGTCAATCATCCGCAAAAAGATTTACTTGTACTGCAGTGCCAAACTTTCAATACTGCCCCCTTTTAATCAAATTTATCGCGCCCCCCCTTTACTTTAAAAAATTACGAAAGCAAAAAAGTTTTTTGACCAAAGCTACAATAAATCTTAATTATAAACCTTTTCAAATTAATAAATAAGTATTAAATTTTTTATATGTTACAATCAAAAATTAAGTAATAGGATAATGATTATTTTTTTTTTTCCCTTTTTCTGATTTTTTAAATTGGAACATATTGCAAAATCGGTAGTTTAGGGAAAAAAAAAAAAATGATATCGCTAAATATTGAAAACCAGAATAATTTTAAAAACAGAAAAACTTTGCTCTGGAAAGCCCAGGAAGTCGCTAATACTTATTAAACTTGTTTTTAAATTTCAGTATTAATAAAAAAAAGTAAAATTTTTTTATATATGTTACTCTTAAGTAATATATTTTTTAAGTAAATTATTTTTTAAGAAATAGGTTTAAATTATTTTTTTTTTTCGTTCTAATTTTTAAATTTGCAGATTGAGAAATAATATTTAATTTAAAAATTTATTTCCTTTAAGATCCATTTCTAAAAGACAAATGTAATTATAAAATAGGCTAATCTATGTTTCACATATCCATTCATCTGGCAGCCTCCAATTTATGTTAAGCAGGCAACCTAACAGCGTCTGCACAAAACATGAAAAAAAATGCTGTACTTGTACAATTCTAGTCTTTGGTCAAATCGATTACCCCTAAAATCCCCGAATGCATTTCAAAACCCGCTTTAAATTTTAATTCACGGTTTTAAAGTTTTTACGGGGGGATTAAAAAAAAAAATCATAGATATTTTTTAAATCCGCGACATTCGACGATAATAAAGCATCAACAAGTACACAGACGAAAATTGATAAAGTTCAATGGGTTAGGGATCCATTTCAAAAAACTTAAAGGATCTCAACTGCCGAAAAAAATCAAGATTTAATCCAGTGACCAAATTAAAAGGGAATTTGTAATAAATCCTTTTAATTCGGTGAGGTGGATGCTGTTTTTGCACTAAAAACGTTTTCGCATTATTACCATTTTTAACAAATACCTTTTCCCAGTTTTTCTGCGATGGCTACTTTGAAGACAAAAAAAATCGGGCAAAATCAAAAATAACTGGGGCAATTTCAATTTTACCCTTTCCCTTTTAAAAAACTTTACTCTGCAAGACAAGCCCAGGGAAATCACATAATTTTTAAAACTTGTTCTTATACTGGTGAAGTACCCACTCTTAACACTATTTTTTTTTTAAAAAAAGAAATACATTATTCTTGATATAATAGCTTAATTGAAAGGAGAGAAAAACCAAGGCATGACAATGTATAAAAAAAATTAAAAATGATTTATTGAAATGAATTTAAATTTTAAAACGGTTTTAATGAATGTAATTTTAAGCCTGGCAAATTAATTTAGAATAAATGTTAAGTAATAAAAAAAATATAAAATTCTAATGAATCAATTTGTTATTTTTTTTTAAAATTTAAAAAAGCCCGTTATGAGGTGTGCCCCGTCAACGTTAATGGGCGCGGGGGATGCACCCAATTTTTTTTTTTTAATTATTTTCAAATACAAAAAAAAACAGAATTTCAGTGAATAATTTAACTAAAAAAAAATACTTACCTATTTGAAGGTTTTTCTATTTGTCTTTTTAAATTTTGGAAAATATCCAAAAAACTAAACTAACTTGTTCCAAATGTGCGTGACCTTAATAAAAGGCAAAACCCGAAAACTTTGCAAAAACAGGAAAGTTATTTCAAAAACTGCCCTTTTTTTCACGTTATTTTTTTAAATTTGTTGTGATCGACAAATGTCCTGTTGAACCTTTTTTTTTGCTTGTGTCTTTTTGACAGGGGAAGGGTTATTTTTGGGAACACTTATGGCTTCGTATTTTCTTGATAAAGTTCTTTAAAGACTATTGAAAATTTTCCTTTTTGTTTTATTTTTTGCTTTTCTCAAATTTCTTTCTTAACAGATTAATATGCATTATTTCAGCAAGTGTTTCCCTTGTTTGATCAGTTTCAAATTCCTTTCATAAAACCGATGTCCAATTTTTCTTTCTGCTCATTTACATTTATAAACCATAATCAGTCGTACAACATCACAATTAAAACCAAAGTTATTCATGGGGAAAAAAAGCATGTTCAAGAAAATATCTTTGAAAAAGTGATCGTGCCGGAAAATCGGTCTAAAAAAAAAGTATCCTAAGATTCTAAAAAAAGTTTGCCATCCCAAAAAAGGGAATTTATCAATTCTTTTATCTCCCATTAAGACTGTCGTATTAGGGGATTTTTGTCAAGGTCAGGCTAAACTTTTTTCCCACACACACAGAATTAACGAATTTTGTATTATATGTTTCAGTACACTCAAAAAAATAAATATTGGCCAATAAATCCTTCAAAGTGCTCAATATGCTTATCAATGTAAAAAAAAACTCTTCACATTGAAAAAACAAAAAATTATAATTTAAATTCCAAAAAAAATGCGGAACCATACCAGTAAGTTCGAGAAACCCGAAAAAAGAAATATTTTAAGTTAAAAGAAACCTAAAAAAAAAATCTCTCATCGTAGGATTACAGTAAAGTAAACAAAATATATTTTTTTTTGGTTTAAGGATCAAAGAGTAAGAGCGTTCAAAGTAGAATCTTTTATTTTTGATACCTTTTTCCCAGAAGTGATATATATAAACATATCAATGAAAATTTGTATTTTTATTATATCAAAAAGTTTTTTTTTCTTTCCCAGTAAATTAATTTTTTAACCCTTTTTATTTTCGATATTCCCCCCCCTTGAAGGGTTATGGGCCTGGGGGCCCCCCCTGGGCCTGTTGTATGAAAAACCCCCTCGTGTGTGAAAAGACGTCTGCTATAGGCGCCATGGTTTCTAAAACATGTTTTATTCAGCATTAACACAAATTTTGCATTGCAAATAAGCAGTTTAAAAGATTTAAATTTCTTCAGGACTTTCAATACGATATACGAAACTTCAAAATTAGTTTGAATTTTATTTTCTTGAAAGACTTTCTTTTTATTTAAAAACAAGAGAAGCCCAAAAAATACTTTTTGACAATTTTTTAATTTGACTGGTCGTCCTTCAAAAATATCTGATATATTGAAAAAACGAAAACGCACTTATTCAATTCCTACATTAGCTCACTCTCAATCTCTTATATATATATATATATATATATATATATATATATATATATATATATATATATATATATATATTTATTGGGCCCTGTTGCGTATTTGTGCTGGTGGTTTCTCAATAAATGGAGAACTTGATTTCATTTTACTTTTTACCTAAACAGAAAGGCTTTTTGATATCGAATAACATATGATAATAAAACACAAAAAATAAAAAAAGCTGGCTTTTACTTTTAAATTCGTGGTGGAGACAAAAGGAGGATGAGCAAAAATTCCCTTTTAAACCGATAGTGAAAGTCCCTGACTTATTTTTAACAAGATCTGTGATTTTAAAAAAGGGGGGGAAAAAAGATTTTTTATGTAATATTCAATCATTACCATAAAGATTAGGGGGGTTTGTTTTGAACCAAATAAATAAAACTTACAAAAGATAACTAAAAATAAGGAAAAAAGTTAAAAGGATTATTACACACAATATATATATATATATATATATATATATTTTCAAATTTTCAATCCTTTTAAAATTTCTATTCATCCCAAATTTAAATTCAAATATGATTCTTAAACTTTTAGGAATGACATATGGTGTTTATATATAATACAATTTTTTCAAAAAATTAATTTTTTAATTTAAATTAAAAAAAAAATTTTCGAATTTAAGAAAAAACAATTTTAGATGAATTTTTATAGGCCTCGATCTAGTACCGTCGATCTGGTAGTTTCAAAAACATCTTCGAAAAGTGTAGTTTTTGCATACAAAATTATAAATTTGCCTCAATTAAAAGTCATAAGAATACATTCCACAAGTTATTATATAATGTGCTGTGATCCAAAAAAGAAAAAAAAAATAATGCAGCGTCAAAAACATAACTTTCAAAACAGAAAACATAGATTTTTACCCTTAATAACGTACTACTCTCCTAGAATTCGACATTCTCTATCAAATAAAAAAGTTTATATATAAAAAACCGACATGTATATTTAATTTTAAAATCAAACTTTTCACTCAGCTTAATATTATTTGCAGATGAGTATGCTGTATTAAACAAACTTCAAAGCAAAATATTGAAAATCTTCAATTTCCCGTCGTATAAATTTTTTTCAAAAAACTTTCTACGCTAATATGGAATGTATAAGTATATTATTATAACAAAAATAACAACATTTTTTTCAATCAAGTATTTAAAAAGTCAAATGATTTTGATATAACAGTAAGAATTTTACCCTGAGGGACATTGGATCATGCGAAGTTCAGAATACTTATGATGCTCTGGTGTGGAAACTAAGTAAATTTGGATGTCGATATAGGTGTCTTCTCTCCTCGTCGCTCGAGTGTTATAACATAGGCTATTAAAATTCCTCACGTTGTGTTACGTTAATAAATGCTTCGACAATAAAAACATTTTTATACATCGCCTTTTTAAATAAATTCTAGAAGTGTGTGCTCACCACTACGAATCAAAGATAATTTGTAATATATTGCCTCTCTGATTTTCTAGTATGACCTATGTTGATTTAATCTAATATTGATAGCGTTTGACCTATGTAAGCGAATTTAAAAAATATTGCATGTTATTTTGTAAATGCAATTAATAGTCCTACAAAATATATATCCTGCATCCATATCTAACTGTTCCTCACTCATCATGCCACAAGCCTTGCATCTTTTATTAGTGCAAGATCTGAATTTCTGTTTTAAATGATGGATATCTCTAAAATGCCTATATATATATTGTTTCCAATATGATACTAAAACCCTTATCTCTTTGATCTTTATTTATACAATCTAAAACATTATAATTATGTTTTGCTGTACTAGATAAATTCTTATAATATTTAGAGTTCCAAAAAAAATTCGAGTTTTAAAAATTTTCTAACATCGCAAGGCTTAGAAACAGAAGGGTAAGTAAACAATTTCTGATTATCAAAAAAACTCACACATTTATTTTTGTTTAGATGATTTTAAATTCAATATAAAGTTATTTCGCCACAATATAAATAAATAATAACAATGATTATTGATAAGCTTGTCTAGTATATTGAACATTACAATATTTCAAAACCCCAGCTCTCTCCATACCTCCTAACCTCAGGCATCCAAGCTGGTTTTCGTCTTCCACTTTAACGTGCACTAATATTTTACACGAGTTAATATTTTACAGAGTTTTTTAAAAATATAATATTAAAGAAATGTTGCAATTAATTTTTAAAAAAATTACTAAAATGTATACGTTTGCTCAATAAATAATATATTTTAACTATTTGCTACAAAAAGCACAAACACTTAAATATCACTTCAATTGTAGAAGTACCAAATAAAAAATATTTTTTTTTTTTAATTTCTTTCCCTTCGTAACTATTTTTCATATAGGTTATTTTTTCCATTTGGGTAGGTTTTGAATTTTTAAAAGTAAGTTTTCTGATCACCCCTTCTGTATTTATTATTTATGTACTTTGTAAAAAAATCAAAACTGTGTGATACGGATACAAATGAATTAACATTTTCACAAAAATTATTTTTAAAAAATACTTTTATGATTTTCTGTACTAGACTAGTAATAAAGAATGCGACATATATTCAATTTTAAAAGGTCTTTGAAAAATTGCATGTCACTTTTTCAAATTAGCGCCTCCTTCCATACATCCATGCAATGGAACTTAAACTCAGTTTTCGAAAAGCTTCTTCACACTGTGAATTAAAAATAATATGTAATATAATGTTTCAGTAGATGTTTTATAAAATCTTTGCTACTCATATCCACGAACCCACTGTCTTATTTAGGAGTGTGACAACCGTAAAATATCATGTGGTAATTATTATTTGTTTGTTTTGAACATTTTATTAGTTGAAACATGTAGATATTAGCTGTTACTAGCGTGGGAGTTATGTTTTTCACCCCAAATATTTCTTCCTCTAGACATTCTGTATGTCCATCCTATCAGTGGGCCTGATTTGCATCATCTTTTTCGGGGTTGCAATTTTTTTGGTTTTTTTTTTATTTTACTTTAGACGTTTTGCTATGTTCTTTTATGTGATAAAACACTTTCGTTATCATCCTAAAAGTTAGATCTAATTTGTTCTTAAGTAATTAAGTGCCTTATTTTTTAACTGTCTCCTAAATAGAACACTGGTATGATAAGCATGCAAATAACGAGTTCTTTCTCTTTTTAAAACTAAAAGAAAACCAAAAAAAATATTAATTTCCTTCCTAGTGTTTGCTTCTAGAAAAGATAAGGAATTTGATTAATTCTTACTACAAATATATAGATAGTGTGGATCGCCACGACTGGATGGCTGAACTTTATTCCATGAAAGTTAGTGGGAAAAAAAGTGGTACTGGTCATTGTTTATTCGTTCGCCAGCATATGACCGCGTAAACGCCTGAATAATTTTACAAAAATCGCAAGAAAGATGAAACAGTAAAGTTCTTGGAGTCTGAACTGTAAAAATAGCTTACCCAGCCGAAACTCGTGATAGGAACAACAAGAAATTTAGCCGCCCCTAAGATCTCGACTGTACCTTCATGAGCAAAATAAGACATCCGAAAAGATAATGTTGGTCATTTTTTATTAAACTGAAAAGAAAAGAGTTTTCGTGAAAGAAAGAGCTGTAATGAAAACAAACATACTGCGTCAAATGCCGCAGTATATTTTTTGTGACGAAAAACTTGTCAGGTTTGCTTTTGAACTTTCACCGCGATTAGAGTGAAATTTAACTGAAAAGTGAGCTATAGTATCTTTTACTAAAGAAAGTAAATATATTCAAATAAAGTAAAATCTTGTATTCGAAATGGCTTTTAATGATTAAAGAAAACCTTTTAAAACAAAGTAAGTGCGAATTTTTCCCCTTTTATCCTCAGTCCATTTAGAAGACTGCTCAGATTTCTGGCGGCGGTAAAATATAAAAATATGTCGTGTTGTTATATTTAGTTTGTTTAGGTTTAATTAACTTGAGATAATATGCTTTTCCGCTGTTCTTTGAACAAAACAAATAAATAGGAGTGTGTTAAGACGTCTCATTAATCTGAATTCATATCGTATCGTTTACAAAATTTCTATCACTTCAGAATTGCAGCGGTATAAAAGCACCATGAACCAGAACTCAACTTTATCCATTAGCCCGTTTCTCAAACTGGGGCGCGCCCCCTGGGGCGTGATCTTCATAGAGAGGCGCGAGCATATAAAGTTGAAAACTGGGCGATTATTCAAAATATTATTAATTTTACTGAAGTAGTTAAACAAAATACCTTTCTTACATATAAAATACGCTTACTGATATAAATGTATACTTATAAAAGTATTCTGTACTGTATAATGTATTTTGTTATGATAATTTACCTACCACATGCTTAAGAATAAACAAGCTTTGGTAATACTTCAGTGACCCCATGGCTTTTGGTACAACAATTATCTTGATGATTTTTGTGCGCTGCCTGCAATTAATTCCTTAACTGCCGATTTCAAAAAGTACGCAATTTGGTCCCCAATGTCGATTTTTACGTACATTTTAGCTTTGATGTGGGCTTTGGGGAGAAAATAATAAATAAGCAAAACTTCAAAATAGGTAAAATCCTTTTAAAGAATTGCCTCATGTCCTTACTGCTATCCTTCAAAGCCTTTTCAGGAATAATTTCATGGAGCCAGCAGTGCCGCGAAAAGATCGTATTCTCTCGGAAAGACGTATATACGTCCAGAAGTTTAATGCTTCACGGAGAGACGTTTATATACGCAGTCGCTAAGAGAAAAGTCGTACTGTAGCTTAGGTGCAGCATAATATTAGTGAATTCAATACAATGCTATTGCGTGGAGGGGCGCGCGATGAAAATGATGATTGGTAAAATTGGTCGAGTATTGAAAGTTTTGAGAAGCACTGCATTTCAGCCTAATTACACATAGCCCTCTAGAGATGTAAAATGTAGTTCTGCTACAAATACAAGGAAGGTTTTAATATATCAGAAGTAAGTTTAAAAATATGACTAATATTTCTTATAGCAGCGCTTCTCAAACATTTGCGACCTAATAATAGCTCCTATCACCATTTTCATCGCGCCCTCTTCTATAAGTAAAACAAATGGCTGAATTCACCATGCTATACTTTTGGACGCTAAAGCCAATACGATTTTAACCTATTTAGTGCCACCTATCGCATATAAAAGCCCCTGCCTGCCCAAAGCGATACACTGCCTTAGACGTACTTATACGTCTTTTTCAAAGTAACATCTTTCCCATCCATTGCTATCCATTGCAAAATATTTCAAAGTGCCTTTGATTGCTATAAAAAAGGAATCTCTTTGTGCATATTTCTGAAGTATTTATTTTTCAGAGAGTGATTTTTGCTTATATATATTCCTTTCCTCCCCAAAAAACGGTACCGATATAAAACCCTTTTATCGGCATTTTATGGATTAATTATAAAAAAAGAATAACAAGGTAATTGCTAAATTTTGTACATAATTTTATATATGACAAACCCAAGTGTCACTAATAATTATTAAACTTGTTTTATAGTATTGTGCTAACCTAATTATAAAATACATTGTGCAGTTGGACATATACTATAAGTTGTTTTATATCATTGCAATGTGTGTGTATTTTATTATTTCAGAATGTATTTTGTTTGTTTACTTTCAGTAAATTAATTATTTTTTTAAAAAATCTTTTTTGTTTAGGACTTTTCAATATGCTCGCGCCCCCTTGCGCAATTTGATAAAACGCTGTTTTATAGGCATGACATAGAACTTTGAATTAAGTTTCCTGAAGACGTAGCAGCGCTACCAAATAAATTATGGATCTAAAAACTCTGTCCAGTCTCAATTCAAAACCTAAGGTCACTGAAGACCCCAAACTCAGTAGCAGGAGCAGAAGTATGATGTACCGATAAATTTATCAATCCCCAGTCTATATTTAAAGCTATATGTTGAGATATTTTTGCACGAAGAGTTTTGTAAAGTACCTTTCGTAGTTTTTTCTTATTAGTGGTTGCACCTGTCACACGTTGGGAAGTGTGATCAGTACGGTGCTGATAAAAATGACCACTTTTACCACTGTAAATTGATCATAATGTGTAATATATTGCTTCTGTTAATGTTTCATAAAAATCATTTTTGCTCCAGTGCTCTAACCCATTTTTTCTATGCACTGTCTTATTTAGAGATGGGCCGAAAAATATCATGCAGAGAATAATTATTTGTTTATTTTGTCAGTTGTGCAACATGTAGATATCAGCTTCTGCTAGTGTGTGTGAGTGAGAAAGTTATGTTTACAGCCCGAAGTAAATCATCCGGATGCTCATTCGACTATCTGCACGCACAATTTGGTTGATTTGGTCAATCTTCCGGAGTTGAAACAGGGATAGGGCGACATGGGCGCTGGTCATCTCAGTGCACTGAAGCGCTTTCACCACCTCAAAACACGCGCAATGAGATAGAGAATTGTCCCCATAGGCCTCTTTGCAACAATTTATAGCTTTTAGTCGGAGTTTTTTCAACTTAACGAGAAAATGAGATTGGATACGTTGCTCCTGTTTTTTTTTTTCGTCACATATGGTTTTCGGCACGAGAAAAAACACGTTCAATTCAACCGCTACCGTAATAAATACTATAATAGTGACGAAAAAACGTGTTTTGGTACGAGAATAGAGATTTTCTTGATACCCAACACACTGCTCTCTCGTTTTTCCCCCACGCCTCTAGAGCGCCCCTCAGGCGCGCAGTCTCGTTATTTAATAGCCAGACCTCGTAGTAGTAAGATTTTCGAGCACAGCATTTAAGCTTTGGTGCTCTTGTAAGCAAGAAGCGACACCCCTCACCACAACAAAATATTTTTTATGAAAATTTCCAGAAGTATTTTCACTAAAAGGTTTCTTTGTTCACTACAGCTATATAAAACAGTAATAACGTAAAATCAATTACATATATATATTTATTTTTTAAAACACCTTTTTTACTTTCATTAAATTATTCTATGCAATAAAAGTCTTTCTTGACAGTGTTCTTACATGGTGGGTGCAATGAGTGACAGTAAATATTCTATCACAGGTTTTAAATAATATGTGCCCAAATATTGTTCCAAACCACTCATTCATTAACCCCTAAGAGGTCTGCACTTAAAGACTTGCCATTCTGGAGATGCTTTAAAATGCACCGCAATATTTTTCTTACTTCAGGTGGGTTCTCAAAAGCGGGTGAGACGTATTTTTAAGAATGGATTTTTAATAGTTCTTTAAATAAACACGTGAATATATTCCTCAATGTGTATGTCACTTTTTGAAATATTTAGTGTTTTGCAACTGTGTGAAACAATTGTATTTCTCAATAATTCTATAATGTAGTTCATTTCATAATGAAAACACAACAACTGATTTGCATCTCTGTAGCCGAAGCTCAAATAACTCACATTTGAATAGTGTGAAAGTTGTTATTGTCAGAAGAAAGGAATATGCTCTACTGAGTTTCATCATTTAAAAATATAATTCTATTGTGATCTAGATTCCATTACCAAATACATTCAACTATTATCCTTATGCAAAATTATTTTTTAAAATATAAATGAAGCTTTCTAATGACTGAATAATACAAAATCACTAATATATACAATAAACGAAATGAAAAATACAATTGATTATTTTTGACGCAATAATACAGAAATATTTAACAGACTAATATTTCTTTTTTTTTAAAATGAACTAAGTACGTGAAATAATTTTGAACCATTTTCTTGTCTACGGAAAGGTTTTTGTAGGTTCTATGCTCGCATTTCTTAATTACTGTGGAAAAGAACATATTTACACCCAATTAGAGATTACAATACCGGAATACCGAATACCAGTATTCCAGGATTCCGAATACCGGTATTTTGACCTATTTGTACAATTTCGTAATACCGGTATTCACAAGCTTAAATACCAGTTTTTCGGTATTTACTTGAAATTTTTTAAATTGTCTCCACTATATGTTCAGGAATCGTAGACCTAGCAAAATAGTATATGATTTTGTTTTTATGTCTCCCTAAAGGGAGAAATTAATTAGACTGTGATTATAAAGTAGCATCGTACAATCGAGAGAAGTTATAAAATATGTGAATCATCCAAGGCCAAAACTATCCTATTACAGCTCAGAGCGATACTGCACACGCGCAGGATTCGTAGTCTGATATTCGTATCTGTGAGAACAAGGTTGTAGTTGTGCGGAAAGAGCGTAATATTTCGATTTTTTTTTAAATTGGGGAGTTTGTTATTATCATTGTACTTGCATATGATACTTGTATTGATATATCATCATGATTTTATAAATGAAAATGAAAAAGAAGAAAAGAGACTAACCAATTCAAATTTGATCAAGTTTATAGTAAAACTCTTTACCCACAAATCTTATCCACATTCAGAAGAATTCGGTACACTTATCGAAGATGATTAGGACAGTAATATCGATAATCAAAAAGGAATTGTCTCTTGAACAAAAATAAGAATTAGCGGTAACTAAAAAAAAAATTCAGCAAAACAAAATACAATACATAAATCAGTTGTATTCAAAAACATCCGACAAGAAATCGATTTATTTGAAGATGAGAGATTTGGAAAAAGTATATCGCGTATTGCTAACAATACCACCAACTAGCGTAGATGCCGAAAGAGCGCTTACGACAGCAGGTAAATTTTGCACATAATTGCGTTCCAGGCTTAATGACATTACAATTAATGCATTATGTTTTTTAAGATCGCATTTCAAAAATTTGTAATAATACTGCAGACTGAGTAGTGATATTTACACTTTTTTTTATTTAAATAAATCAGTTGTTCTTTTACGTTTCTGCGATTCTTTATATACTGTTATATTTTAAAAACTGCAAATTAATTTTTAAGTGATATTTACGCTCTCAAAAGAAACTGGCAAATAAAACAAAGAAACACCTGTATTTACCTTCAATTCCTAAAACTTCTACTCCCGGTATTAAGATATTAAAAATACCGAATACCAGTATTGAACTTTCGTCCGATATTGCAATCCCTGCATCCAATATTTGATATAAACTTCATTTGTATATCATAAAGTAATTTAATTTAAAAGAAATGTAATTTTGGTATTTATGTGTTTACAGTTAATATTCAGCTCAACACGCTTTGTGTGGAAGTTTTCAAGGCTGTTCTAATTATAATATTTTGTCGATATTAGCTTTTGTGTTCATTAAGGAAGGTAGAGGTACTTCAATGATGTCTCCTAATAGCATTTCATCACAGTGAAAAAGTTAACAATAGGATATTTATCTCGTACTATTCTAATATCAAAACTCTGAAGCTGCCTATAGAGACAAATTTTACATTTAGATCAGGTGTCTTTAAAATATGCCAGACTTTTAAGTGAAATACCTCAGTTTGCGTACACTTAAGTTGTAATAGGGTGAATTGCTTTCAATGAAAATATAATAATCTATTTTTCTGCAAATATTTATGGAAGTTGCAAAAACGGAGAATTATTGCTCAAAAAATTCAATGATATCTCTGGAATATTACAACAATAATCCAATCAACGGAGTGTTTTTTCTTCATCCTAATTAATTTTGTTCGTAATTTATTATTACTGTTTAAGTCAGTGCTTCTCAAACTTTCAATACTGGCGCCCCCCTTTTCAATCACAATTTTTATCGCGCCCCCCTATATATTAATAAATTACTGAACGCAATAATGCACTTTGACGCTAAAGCTTCAACACACGATCTTACCTTGGTAAACCGTACAAATTAATAACATAAGTATTAAACTTGTATAAGTTACTTTTAAGCAAAACAAAAAAATTAAGTAATAGGATAATTATTATGTTATTTTCTCCTTTCTCTAATTTTTTAAATTTGGAACATATTGCAAAATGCGGTGGCTGCTTAGGAAGACAAAATATAGATATCAGCTAAATATAGAAAAGAAATCAGAGGGTCAATTTCTAAAAAACTCTTTGAAAAAATTTTGTTCCCTTGCAAGACAAGCCCATGGAAGTCGCTACTTATTAAACTTGTTCTTAATTCAGTATTAATAAGATAGTATTAATTTTTTTATATATGTTACTCTTAAGTAATATATATTTAAGTAAATTATACTTTTTAAGTAATAGGTTAATTTCTATGTTATTTTTCTTTCTCTAATTTTTAAATTGAAAACAGATTGAGAAATAATATTTAATTAAGATTTATTTCCCTTCAAGATCCATTTCTAAAAGTACAAATGTCATTAAAAAATAGCCTAATCTATGTTTCTATTTATCACATCCATTACATTTGGCATTCTCGCGAACGTTCACGTGAGTTTAGGCAAACTAACGGACGTCTGCAAAACATGTAAAAATGCTGTACTGTACAATTTAGCTCGTCTTAAGCCGAATCGATTAGCTACTGAATCTCTCTTGAATGTACATTTCATAATTCACGCATTAACTGTAATTCACGGTATTACGGCAGTGGATTAAAACAAAATCATAAATATATTTTTAAATCGCAGCGAGCATTCGATAATAATAAGACATCAACAAGTACACAGACGAGGCAAATTGATAGCAAGTTATGAATCGCTTAGAATCCATTTCAAAATACTTCATATAGCTCTCTAACCGAAAAAGAGATCTTCATAGATTTCACATCCAGTGATGAAATTAAAAGGCAATTTTGTAATAAATTTTTTGGAATTTTTGATAGAGGTGGATGCTGAATTTTCTGTACCGAAACAAAGCATTTCTGTATACTACATACCATTTTAACATCATACCTTTGTGAATCCGATTTTCTGCGATGGCTACTTTGAAGACAAAATATAGATCTGAGCTAAATATCAAAAAATAACTCTGAGTGTCAATTTCTAATTTTTAGCTTTCCTTTGAAAAAAACTTTTTGCTCTTGCAAGACAAGCCGATGGAAGCCCCTGATAATTATTAAACTTATATTATATACTGGCTGAAGTACCTACCTTAACATGAGTTTATTTTTAAAATGATAAATACATTATTCTTGATATAATAGCTTAATTGTAAGGAGAGTAAAACCAAGTGCATGACAATAATGTATACAAAAATGCTAAAATGATTTATTGAATGAATACTCATATTATAAAACGGTTTTGAATGAACTGTAAATTTTAAGCCTTCGCAGAATTTAGCATTTAGAATAAATGTTAAGTACAAAAAAGAATATAAAAATTCTAATGAATAACAATGTGTTACTTTTTTCATATTTAAAGCGAGTAAAACTTCAAAATGTTTTTAGCCGGATCAGGTGTGCACTCGATACTGCTGTTAATGGTCGCGGGGAGTGATGCACCCGAATTTTTTATAATTATTTTCACTATACAAGATAAAAATCACAATTTCAGTGAATAATTTAACTAAGAGAAAATATACTTACCTATTTCTAGATTCTTCTTCTTGTCTTTCATAATTTGAGAAAATATCCAATAAAAACTGAACTAAATTGCTCCAAATGTGCGTGACCTTAATAAAGGACACAAATCACAGACACTTTTGCAAAACATTACAGGAAAGTTATTAGCAAGCAAAACCGCTGTACATTTTGTTCACGTTTTTGCAATTTAATATCCTTTGACAGATCGACAAATATCCTGTTGAACTTTTCTTTCATGTGTCTTTTTTGACAGGGCGAAGTGCATTTTGCGGTACACCCTGCGTTTCAGTATTTCTTTATAAAGTTCTTTAATGTAGTCGCTGAAAATTTTCCTTTCGTTTCATGCTTATTGCTTTTCTGAAATTTACTTCGCTAACATGATTAATATGCATTATTTCAGAAAGTGTTTCCCTTGTTTGGAACAGCTTCAATTACCTTCAGGAGAGATCACAGATGACCAATTCTTTTTTATATTCTGCCTATTTATACGAGTAAACCATAATCAGTCGTACAACATCACAATTAAAACCACTAAGTTATTCATAGAGGAAAATGCAGCATGTTCAAGAAAAATATTTTCTTTGAAAAAATAAGTGGTTGTGCCTGGGAACTCGGCTCCAAAACAGGTACCTTAAGATTCTAAAAATGTTTAAGCACTCCCAAAAAGGAGATATGTTATCAATTCATTTTATCTCCCATTAAGACTGTCATATATTAGAGGATTCTCAAGGTCATTGGTAACAAATAAGCAGTTGTCCCAGAATTAACGATTTTTGTATTATATGTTTCAATATATACTCATAAAAAATAAACGGCCAATTAATCCTTCAAAGTGCTCAATAATATGCTTATCCATGTATCATAAAAACTCTTCACACTGTGAAAAAAAAAAAGCGCAACAGAATTATATAATTTGCTAATTTCCCTAAAAAAAAGGGATGCAGATAACCATACAAGTTCGAAAGCCAGGGAAAAGTAATATTTTAGGTTAAAAGAACGTAATAAAAAAATCTCTCATCGTAGGACATAAGCAAACAAAATATTTTTTATTTAGTTATAAGATCAAAGATAGCTAATGAGCGTTCAAAGTAGAATCTTTATTTTTGATGACCTTTTTTCACCAGGATGATATATATATAAATCATATCAATGTAAATCTGTATTTTTTTATTATATCAGAAAGTATTTGTCTTTTTTCATTCCAGTAAATTAATTTTAACCTTTTTATTTTCGATATGTTCGCGCCCCTGATATCGCGCCCCAGGGCGCGCCCCACAGTTTGAGAAACACTGGTTTAAGTGGTAAAGGCAGCCGTGACGAGCTCGTAGCCACCTTCGGGATGAGTTTTCGAGTTCAACTATAACTGAAGAACTGATGAATGGACAGGTTGAAGCACAATGTTTGTATTCTTTTATATGGAATTTTTTCACCAGAATTTTTTTAAAGTATACTTTTTACATAGCTATCAGTATTTTGCACTTACACAGTTATTTTTTTTAAAAAAATTGCTGAAATGTTTATAAACATATATATTTTTTCTTATAAATGCAATTTTAGACCATTACAAAAAATTGAAATCAATGACCAAGATGCTATTTACCTGCATAAAACGCTCATTACACGCAATAAATTATAACGTTTTGAATTCTAGAATGCAGAGCAACTTTCAATTCCTTCACAGTTTTAAAGGGAATTCTAAATTGACTGTAATACATTTGTGTGTTGTAAATGACGCTTAGAGAATAAACATTTTCTCTAAAAATTAAATTGACTGATATTAATTGACTTTGACCACAAGGCCAACACAGCCTCTTCTTATCTATACGAGAAAAATGTTCTATGGTATCGAAATTAAGAAATTAGTCTCAAAATTTAATATTACCATAAATGGGGTTTAATTTTCAAAACACTGCAGACTTAATTTCGTTTAGATGATTTTAGAATAAAAATAAAGTTATTTCTCTACAAAATAAAAAACGAAAAACAATGTTTATTGATAAATGAGTAGTGCGTAGCACATTGTGCATTGTAACATTTCATAACCCAACTCTCTCACTGTCTACATCACCAAATCTGAATTACCCAAGCTTCTTCCGCGATAACGTGTGTGCTGAAATATCAGAGTAGATTTTAATCAACACACACATATTTGATTGTGATTAGAGCCCCTCCATCTATACAGTCATGCAGTGACGCTTTAATTGAATGTATGAAAAGCTTGTTACCACTGTGAATTGATCATAATATGCCGTATATTGTATATTTCAGTGTTTCTATAGACGTTGAGTCATAGATCCGGTCTCCTGTGAAGATCATAATTACATTTTTACAGACGTTTCATACTTTCCTTTCTTCCGGTCATTAAGGAAGTAGTTAGTCCTGCATTTCTCGAGCTGTGGTACGCCCCTGCCTAGAAGTGAATGTGACAGTCCTTCAAGGGGGCAAGCGAAAACTTTAAAAAAGTCACAAATAAAAGATTTAGAAAAATTATTAATTTACTGAAAAGAAGCACAACGAGAAATACATCTGACATAAAAATGCACAATAACACTGATATATGTTAACAAATATATTTAATAATTAATTTAACTACATTAAGATAAGAATAGGTCTAAAAGTTACTAGTGACCCTATATTGGCTTGTTGTATATAAAATGATATACAAAATTAAATATAAATCTTTGTATTTTGTACGGTTTATGAGTAGAGTCGTATACATTGTTATTGTATGTAGAGGAGGAGGGGCGATGAAAATTATATATATATAATTGAAATTTGAGTCGAATATATTGAAATTTTGAGAAGCATTGAATTTATTTCAAGGTGTAAAAGAAAAAATATTAATGGTTTCATATAAAATAGCTCTTACAGTTATATCAACAGCGCTGTTACCTTTTCTAGCTTCCAAAGATTTAATGAAGTACGCTACACTTTAAGGAATATTTTTAAATACGTATTAAGAAGCTTTTATAAAATTATCGAGCAGTAATTATTTTTCTTTTTTCACGTAGGCATACATATATAGTACCTTTAATTCAGTTTCTAAAAGGTTCCTTGTAGGAGCGGCAGACGAATGGTCACGCTCGTAACTATAGTAGCCACCTAGTCCAGTCTCAGTTAACAACCTAGTGCACTGAAGACCCACTGTGCAGAAGGGCTGATGCACGTTAGATCTGCCAAGGCTCCAAGTCTTGTGATAAAGAAGTTTGAAGAGTTGGATCCAGTTGAGGTCTTTTGACTAGACACTTATTCAAACATACGAGGTCCGTCGCTTCTAAGCCTCCTGCAGCTTGTGGTTGAATCAAAATTAAATATGAGAAGATTATTACCACTATGAATTATTAATAATACAGAAATAATAAATCTTTGGAAATCCGGGACATTGTAATCACGGCTTATACGTTTCAATTTAAAAAACAAAAATGTAGTAAATGAAGCGTGTTTTTTTAAGAAATATGATTAAGGCTACGTATTTAAATTATATTTTAAATGTACGTTAGAAAAAGTAATTTCCAACCGGAACATTCGAAGAATTTAATAAGTTGTTAACCACTGTATTCAGTTTTAAGGTATTCGACTACGTTAGGAACCGTGATTTTGCAAAAGCGTATAAATGTATAACATTTATGATACTTAGTGTCATTTAGATTAGAATGCGTGTATAAAATTGTTTTAAGAATATTATTATAATGAAAAATTATTTAAACACAATATTTTTGCAAAAAAAGAACATAGAAAGACCAATTTTCAAAATTTTCTCTTTTTTGAAAAATGCTTCTATAATAATAATATTTTGCCTGTATATAGCTTAGACCTCTGTATAAAACTTGAACTAAAGAGTTTTTGAAATATATATCTTAGAAGAGTGGATTTATCCATATTTTAAGTCAACAAAGAGGAGAAATTTTAAGAAAAAAGGGCCCATAATTATTTTATTTGGTGGAATTTCATAAAATAATGTGAACTTTTCAAACCTCCTAGTTCTCTGGAGAATTTTGTTCTTTATAATAAGCAAAATATTATTATTATAGAAGCTTTTTTCATAAAAGGAGATCATTTTGAAAATACGATATTCTAGGTTACTTTTTTGCCGAAATATTGCATTTAAATAAATTTTTATAGTAAACAAAACTTCATACATGTATTCTAATCTAAGTGACACTAAATATTCTGAAAATTATCCATTTATGCGCATTTTTAAAGTAACGGATCCGAACATATTCGGATACCTTACTGGACTAGCGATCAAAGAAAGAAAAACACATTTTTACGGTAGCTTCGTTTCACAGTCTTTATTCTTGTAACCCGGCTTAAAGGTAGTTTAGATTTAAACGCACTTACGCAGAAAGCAAAGTCAAGGGGTCTATTTTCAACAATGAAGTTAGAAACTCGCAGTGGAGAAGTAGGAGTTAAAAAAATAGAGAGATGAAATGAAATTTTAACTGGCACTTTCTTAACTAGAGGTTTCTTCTTCATAGCCTTATTTAGTTAACGATGAATACCATTGACAAAATAGAAATATTCCAGAAATTTAGCTTCTCCGTTAAGTAGAATTGGGAAATTAAAAAAAGAGAAACAAACTAACAGTAAACAAATAACTGCTAATATGTTTCATTGTATTAGTACCTTTGTCTGAAAATTCTTACTTATTTCGCATAAAATAGACAAACATTTCTAATTCTTTTTCTACTAGTTGTATTCTATAATTATAATGAATTAGATCATAAACTTATGTACGCAGTTAGAAAATAATGCATTTCAGACAATAAAAACAAATATATTTCATTATTATACATGTACGGAAGAAGTAAGATAATAATTTGAAGCAAGCGTCCAACAATACCATTTTTTTTAGGTACTGGGACGTTAATAAATGTTGATAAAAATAATTTATATACAGAAAATAACATCTATCCTTTAATTTATTCCAAAAGAATATATATTCTTCTCTTTGTTTTACCCTAAGAGATCAAGTAATGATTCATTCGAGTATTTTCTCTCGAGAATTTTTTCAACATTTTTTGGTAATATTTTTATTTAATATGAATAAATTATTTTAGTAATAATATTCTATGCTTATTTTACCTTAAATCAATGTGCTTTGATACAATATATATATATATATATATATATATAAAATTCCAGCCTATTCTTCTTGCAATTCTAATTATGTAATTTAAAAACACTTCGAGAAAGATTGTTTCACACGCAATAAAATTTTTTTAAAAAAACTACAATAATTATAATAATTAAATTCAATACATTTTTACTTAGTTTTCCAACATTTCATTCGCATGTATTGTTTGAAAGCATGCTTTAATCGTGTACAAGTAGTCGCCCTTCCATATAGTGGTTAGTGACGATAAACGCCAGGCTGTAAGGCCTTGGTATGAATCCCTTAGAAGGCATGAGAGTTTGTAACAGTAAAGAACCTCTGCAGTATGGGAGCGCCCATTAAGTTTGCCGATACACAAATCCTCTCGTGAGTTGGTGGAAAGGAAAGAGACGTGAAAGCCACTGCTCATGTCCCTTCTTTTTTCTCCCTGAAAATTGTGGTGGAAACGAGCTAAATGATGCTCTCATCTGTATGCTGCTCAAATAAGTGGTTTACAACAAAAGTAAAATATTTCCCTCCTTAGATGAATTTTATAGGCCTCGATCTAGTACCGTCGATCTGGTAGTTTCAAAAACATCTTCGAAAAGTGGTTTTTGCATACAAAATTATAAATTTGCCTCAATTAAAGTCATAAGAATACATTCCACAAGTTATTATATAATGTGCTGTGATCCAAAAAAAGAAAAAAAAATAATGCAGCGTCAAAAACATAACTTTCAAACAGAAAAACATAGATTTTTATGTACTTAATAACGTACTACTTCTAGAATTTATCTTCTCATCAAAATAAAAAAAAAGTTTATATATAAAAAACCGACATGTATATTTAATTTTAAAATCAAACTTTTCACTCAGCTTAATATTATTTGCAGATGAGCATGCTGTTTTAAACAAACTTCAAAGCAAAATATTGAAAATCTTCAATTTCCCGTCGTATAAAATTTTTTCAAAAAACTTTCTACGCTAATATGGAATGAAAAAGTGTATTATTATAACAAAAATAACAACATTTTTTTCAATCAAGTATTTAAAAAGTCAAATGATTTTGATATAACAGTAAGAATTTTACCCTAAGGGACATTCGATCATGCGAAGTTCAGAATACTTATGATGCTCTGGTGTGGAAACTACGTAAATTAGAATGTCGATATAGGTGTCTTTCTCGTCGCTCAAGTGTTATAAGATAGGCTGTTAAAATTCCTCACGTTGTGTTACGTTAATAAATGCATCGACATTAAAAACATTTTTATATACATCGCCTTTTTAAATAAATTCTAGAAGTGTGTGCTCACCACTACGAATCAAAGATAATTTGTAATATATTGCCTCTCTGATTTTCTAGTATACCTATGTTGATTTAATCTAATATTGATAGCGTTTGACCTATGTAAGCGAATTTAAAAGTATTGCGTGTCATTTTGTACATGCAATTAATAGTCCTACAAAATATATATCCTGCATCCATATCTAACTGTTCCTCACTCATCATGCCACAAGCCTTGCAGCTTTTATTAGTGCAAGATCTGAATTTCAGTTTTAAATGATGGATATCTCTAAAAAACCTATATATATATTGTTTCCAATATGATAATAAAACCCTTATCTCTTTGATCTTTATTTATACAATCTAAAACATTATATAGTATTACGTTTTGCTATACCAGATAAATTCTTGTAATATTTAGAGTTCCAAAAAATTCGAGTTTTAAAATTTTCTAACATCGCAAGGCTTAGAAACAGAAGGCTGGTAAGTAAACTTCTGATTATCAAAAAACCCTTCATAGACAAGATTTTGAATCTAATGCTGATTTCAAAATTCGCTATAAGCAAACATGCTCTTAATACATCCATAACTGAACAATCTCATTAGTAAATAGATTCATACATAGATAGACGCTAAGCAGCCAAATGAAATATATATGAAAGAAATTTGTATAATATATAAAAAAAAATAGATAATGAACATAACAAGAAGTAAAGTAATAAAAATATAAAAGCTAAACAAGAAAATTGAATTTATAGAAAAATATAAAAAAGGAACTACAAAATGAACCTAGTGAGTCAGAAAGCAATTTTGGACTTAGGACCGAATAAGTAGGGTTAAACTAGTTTAATGGCGCCAACCTTCCCCCTTTGCAACTCGGTAGAAAAACCCAAATAAAATAAACAAAAATTCGAAGTGTATAAAAACTCACAGAAAGTATGAGAAAACCACTAAATACTATTGTGCAACAAATTCTCTTCAAATTCTTAAAGCAGAAAAATCTCAAAAGGAATACGTAAGAAAAGTAGAAAAATCCTAAAACAATTACGTAAGAAAAGTATTTTTCAAAAAGAATTTAACAAATTTCTTTACTCAGAACTTTTTCCAAGAGAATCAAGAATCTTGAAATTAAGGAAAAGCAATTATTCACCGAGTTAAAAAACCTCAATAAACATAAAATCATACTTTGAACTATCTTTTAAACTTGCCTGCAAAGATAGATACCAAGAGATATGACAATCAAATTTGGTAGGCTTTGAATTGGTTGATTGTCAAAAATGTAAATTTGCTAGGCTCTAATGTGGTTAGTTGTGAAAAATGTGTCAGATGTTCAAGATGTGTGTGCAAAAAAGATATAAACTGTGATATGAGTGTTATGATATACTCACATATATATATATATGTGTGTGTGTGTGCATATTAATTTCACTTTTAGAGAAGATGAGGATGATAAATTTTTAGTACAAATATATGAGTAGTGTGGATTCACTTTGACTGGCTGGATGGACTTTTTTCCATGAAAATTGCTGGGGAAAAAGTTGTACTGGCCACTTTTTATACGTTCACTGAATATGGCTATTATAAACGCCTGAATAATTTACAAAATCGCAAAAAAATGGATCCTTAAACTTGCTGTAGTTTCAAAAAGCTGTAAAAACAGTTTACCTATCAACTGTGATAAGAACAGGAGAAAGGCCCAGTTTCTCAACTATACCTTCTGATGCAAAATAAGACATCCGTAAAGATAATGTGGATAATTTTTTGCTAAGGCGAAAAGAAAAAAGTGTTTGTGAAAGAAGGAGCTGCAAAGGAAAATCAAAAACATAGTGTGGCAAATAAGACAAAACACTTTTTAGGCTTAATTTCGACATTTCCACCAAGATTAGAGTGGAATTCAACTGAAAAGTGAACAATATCTTGACAAAAGAAAGTTATATTGAAATACAGTTAAATCTTGTATTCGGAAATTTTCTTCGAGAGAAAGTTTTCAATAAAACAACATTTCAAATAAAGAAATTTACCCCAAGAGGATTACAGAAGTTTCGCAGAGAGCTCCGTTAAAATACAATGACACGTTAACGGTTTTTAAATTGTTTCCATGTGTGGAATTTAATGATTTATTTTGTTTGAAAGTACTTTCACATATATAAATTTCTTAAATAATTCACATATTTTTCATGTTCCACTTTTTTTTACTCTTTCCAACGCATCAAAAATGTTTTTTGTAGTATGTAGACAAAATTTTTTGTTATATGTCCGCATTAGCTGTTATACCCGTTCTTCGCAAGGGTGAATTTAAAAATTAAGCAATACAGACTGAAGGATAAATAAGTTTTTAATGAGTTAATTTTACGTGAAATGCAAATAAAAAAAAAACTTTTTACATATCTCAGCTGAAAAAAAAAAAAGAGCCCTGTTTGTTAAATTTTAAGTTTGGAGATCTAATAGCTGATAGAAAGGAATTTTTTTTATATTTATAACTCCCCGTAACTCTCTTGTGAGTCGATGTTTGAAAACACCTTCCTAAACTGATCTCTGCTCAGCAAAAGTTACACATTGTTCCAAATTGGGTGAAGTGAACGCTTGAAATAGTATAAATAATTTATATCTGGAAGTGTAATACGCGTTAATATTACTTTTTGTTCTATTTATTTTACGTTAAAATTGTAATCAGCCTCACACTCCACCTATTCAAGCTTTCGCAGTTCCTGGTGCATGGCGTAGACAAAACAAAATGCAAAGTTTTGCTTCACACATAAAAGATAGATTTATGGTGTCGTGGGCTTTTTTTTTCAGATGGCCGAAATTTTTCCTATTTACTTGATAATTATTGTTAGATTTTGGATACTTCACACAATATCTTTATAAGTTTTAGCATATGTGTTATTCTGATGTATAAGGTACATTATTTTAAAGTCTCATTAAAATCCATTCAGTTGTTTTTGCGTGAAAGACGACCAAACATCCACACAAACTTTCACGTTTATAATATTAGTAAAGATTTATAAGAGAAATGTGCGAATATATTTTTTGTGTGATTTCTTTTATGCTTTCTCTATATACTGCACAAAAACAGTTTTAACTGATTTTATATCACGGTACGCCGAAACAAAACCGGTGGATGTTTAAGGGAAATCAAAATCTTGGACGTTCTAGTGTTAATTTTGCAATTTTATTTTCCATATGACTGAAACTCCAAAAGAACTGAGCTCTTCAAAGATTTTACTAGCGAGTTTGCTTTTATTGTCTAAATTTTCTGAGTGTAAAGGAAAAGCAACTGTATCTCCTGACCCCTGAGTGCTGTGTGAAAAAACTCTTAAATCCTTTTCTGATATTAAATGTTTCTTGAAGATAAGTTCTCCTATGCATGGAGTTCCGACTTGAAAAGGAGCTTTCTTAATGTGTTTACGTTGATAGACTAGTAATGAATCTTAATTGACAAACATCTTCAGAATTACAGAATTGCGAAAAATCTGAAAAATAACTCTAAAGATAAGTTTTACACTTTCTTCTTAAATTATTGACTGTCATTGCTGGAGAGATTTAATTGTTTAAAGAGCTAAGGTTGCATATACTCTGCTTTTCTGTTTTGGTTCTAAGCATATAATTAAATAGTTTTTTTTTTCCTCAAATGAGAAATATTTCGATTCCGTAAAGAAACTATTTAACAACTGAATGATTAAAATTGTGTCTAATACAGAGTCACAAATTACATCCCTGATTTTGTGATATGAAAATAGATTGGTGCAAGCACTAGGTTTGCAATAAAATTTTTATTTATCTTTTTATTTAACTATAATGGAAGGAAATACTTCTATTTTATGTTGTCTATTTCTCATTTTAATAATTATATGTAAAAATACTGAATATATGAATCAAGGAATTGAGCTCTCTTAAAGAGGTTTGGAGCTAAAATATGATCCCTAGGTTAATATTAGGTTTATTTTAAACGAAGGGCTTCGTAAGTTTGAGCCTCATTTAAGCAAAGAGGACAACACCTCAGTTAGGATCAAACTCTCCAAGCTTCCCCAATGCCAAATCAGAATTCACAGAAAAGATAAATTTATTTAGCATCACATACCCTGTACGTGGTGTCTATGTAAGTCTAGAGGAACTAGGAACAGAAGTTACGACATTCCGGCTTAGAGACATCTATCATAACCACTAGACTACTGCAGCTTTAGTTGAGCCAGAACACAAAGTAGGGCATTTTTTTTTGCTGTTTCATTACACTCAATGAGGCAAGGACAAACCATTCGAGTCAGAAATGAAACTCTAATGAAACGATTATCATGATTACATACTGCGCAAACTGTGACTAATTTGTTCAGTTTTGTAGGGATGGTTTTCGACATGCTGGCTGAACTGAAGCTATTCGACTTTATTATTAAAAGAAAGGTCCACTTTGAAGAACAGTGTTACCTCTATATACTTACGCTTCACTGACTTACAGGAATTCGGGTTTACGCGATTTTGAAATCTGTCGATTATTTCTTATTCATTTCTATGGTTTAGGAATGGAATCATTGCCAGAGCCCGATGAAATTGGTAATTTAATTGGAAGAAGTTGTCGATCTGTCCAGGTAAATAAATTCAGAAGTGGATAGTGATGATGTTGAAGAACTTTTGAACTCCACATTCAGAAGCTTCCATTTGATGAAATCATAGAAATGCATGAGCAGACATTGAAGAACTTGAGTTAAAACTATCAAAGCTCAAAGTTCTGTGGTGTCCATATCCTGGAATATATATTATTTCCACTAGTAGTTTCAAATGTAATATTTCGAAAATTTCAACTTTCACAAACTTAGCGGAAGTTCAGATGTCTTTCTGAATTTTAAAACGTGTCGTTCACAACGATGTTACACTTTCCAAGGATTGCGCTTAGAATTATTCAATTGAAAAGTGTTCTAATTTTAATCAAAATATTTTGCTTTGATCAACGCTTCTTTTCATTTAGGCGTAAGTAGGACCTTAAATTCAGGATCAGAGAAGATTCTTGAAACAGCCGCAGCCGAGTGGCCATTGTCCTGAATTTGTAGCTAATCCTACTCAATCAAAGTCCAAAACTTAGTGCCCCTGAAAATGCATTGAGTAGAAAAACTGATACAGGTTAAGTCTGTCGAGGTTGACAGTCATGCGGTGTGGAAGTGTGAAAAGAGAGATCCAGTTCAAGAATTTCCCAAGTCACTTGTTCAAAATTACGAGGGTTGTCGCCACTAGTGCTCGTGCAGCTTCTAATTGAACATAAATCAAAATTAAATAAGAGGATCAGCAACAGGCGTTCTTAAATCATCTCTAAACCATAATCTATCACAAATCGAATACTCGTTACCAAAAGGTTTATCAAAGAATCGCTTTTGAAAATATTTGTGAGTATTTTTATGGGAATCATAGTCTTTGTAAGGTAAGATAGAATTTATTATCGATTCACATGAATCAGTTTCAACACACACTAGACTTGTTGAGGGTTCTGTAGTTGTGAGGGCACAGGGTGATTCATAAAGTCCTTATTAATCTGTGCTGTGTCATTAGAGAGAGAGAGAGAGAAGAGTCTCAATAGCATTCCCATCATTCGTCATTAAACTCGGCATTAAGAGAGTATTTTGCAATGTTTTTTTTACAGTGCTCGATATTCTATCATGTACTCTGATTGAGATTTGGCAGTAGCACTTGATATTGTTTTTTGTCACTTTTTTTACTAGACTTGCTGCTAGATTTTCTTTTTTTTTCACGAAACTCTTTTCCTCTTTGTTCATTTGATTTAGGCATTATGACTAGAATTAATAATAATTCAACGCAAATGAAAATTAAAGAAATAAATTAGCCACCGAACACATCTCCATGTAGCCAACAAACGAAAGAAATATTCAAAAAGGCACGCTTTTGCTGCGAGAGCTATTTTGTCTACACCGTAATGCTCAAACGGTAACTGATAGGACCGTTGATAATGTTCCCGGTTTGTGGGAAAAGGACCCCTAATCGGAAGGTGGACAAGTTGACTAGTATTAGACGTGGGCAATCATCCGACATTTTCACCAGTATGACGCAAGTCACGCAGTGTCCCCGGTCCCCCCCTTTGCCTCCTCTCGCTCTCACCTTACCATGGCAACGATCCCGGCGGACGGGGTTACTGCTTTTTGAATAGCCGTAGATAGAACCTTTAATTTAGTTTCCGAGAAAATTCCTGAAGCAGCGTTTTCATGGCCGCGAGCTCTAAAGCGACCTGGTCCAGTTTCAGTCCAAAACCTAGTGACACTGAAAGCCAATGTGCATAAGGGATGATGCACATACAATCTGTTGAAGCTCAAGGTCCTGTGGTGAGGAAGTTTGAAGAGGGGAATCCAGTTCAGGTATTGCCGTAGTCACTTGTTTGAAATTACAAACCTACGTGCATCTTATAATGCAGCGTTTCTCAAACTGTAGGGTGCGCCTCCTTAGGTGGGCGTAATAATCCTACGAGGAGGGCGCGAGCTTATCGAAAAAGTCGAAAACAAAAATGTATTTTTAAAAAATTATTCATTTACTAAAATTAAACAAACAAAATATATTGTAACAAAATAAGAAATAACGTGCACATTTACACTGATATAATACACATATAAAACGTATCAGTACTTCACAATGTATTTGATCATTAATTGGTCAACAATATGTTATAAACAAGTTTAATATTTACTAGAGAACCCATGAGTTTATCATATACAAAATTTAATACTCATCTTGATAATTTGTACGGTTTATCATAAATCCCTTAACCGTCGATTAAAAGTTACCCGATATGCTGTTCAATGCCATTTCTTACTAACTATTTGAACGTATGTGGTGTATGGGGGAGGGAGAGGAAGAGAAAAGGAATAAATAAGCAAATCTTCAGAAATAAGTAAATCCTTCGTAATGTCATTTTATGTCACCCAACCAGTAAAGTGGTTAACGACGCTGACTGCGGTGCCATAGGGACTGGGTTTGAATCCCGGAGAAGACATGTACGTTTGTAAATGCATAGCGCCTTAGTGGCATGGGGGTACTCTAAATCGTTGTTGAGCCGCATGTCCTCTCGTGCGGTTGGTGGGAGGCCCCTGGCCACCAACAGGGTTTTATCCCTTTAAATTGGGTTGGAACCGAGCAAACTCGTACTGCCACCTGCATGGTGCTCAAAGCTAAGGCTAACAACAGGAGTAAAAATTCTAGCCCTTACTTCCGATGTATTTTGGGGTTCTCGATCTGACTTCATCAGGCAGGTGACATTAGTCACAACAACATGTCATTTTATTGCATTTCAAAGCCTTCAGAATAACTTAATGGATAAGCAGTACACAGAAAAGATCGTACATCAGAAAGGCGTATATAACCGTTGAGGCAATTAATGCACTGGTTTAGCGAGACTTTTATGTACGCCAGCGGCTATTAAGGCGTTTAAGTCGTATTGTAGATTTACCGCCAAGCGAAAGTATTATTGAATTCAATACATTCTTATTGTATGGAGAGGGGGGCGCAATAAAAATAATGATTGAATATTGGGTCACAAATGCTGAAAGTTTGAGAAGCACTGTCCTAAGGGAACAAGAATCAATATCAAATGCGAGAAAATTACTACCACTGTTAATTGTTCATAATAGAAAATAAATTAAAACTTTGTATTTGGAAGTACATAATATTTATATGTGAGAATGTCTACGATGTTCCTTAAAAGCGTCGTTTGTTGATGCTTAGCATGTTAATAAGTGTTCGCACGATTACGTTATATATTAACATGGAACTTATCGCGCAGGGTGCAATATTTCCATAGGCCCCAACTCTTTTCCCCACGCCCTTCTACCATTTCGAAAGTGTTTAGTTTCAAACGTAGCTGACTTGTGAAGGTCATGGTATCCTTTGATGGGTCGCAGTTTGTAGGATAATTCTAAATATATATTTTCACTGCGAAAACCTGTAGACTCTGGAACTGAGTACAAAATACTCACTTTTTAAATACGTCACATACTCAAAATAGCTGCCTGATGCAAAATATACCTGCTTAAATTTGAGAATAGTCCATCTTTTATCTGCTATAAACGAAGCCCCAAAAATTGTAAGCATCAAGGCACCTCATTTTGAACCTGTTACTTGCAGACGTAAATTTGAGGTAAAATATGCAACAAGCAAAATGAAAGTGTAAATGCGCACTCATGTGTATGAGTTTTATGGGTCAAAATATGCGAGTATGTATCGCTTTTATTTTATGTCAGTGCATCCAATACGAATTTTTAACTGCCAAAATATATATATATCATCATCAAATCAAATTTAAAGGATCTAAATATGTGATACTTAAGTTGTAAATTTCCCATTTTTCCCGACCTTATATATTATTTAATCTACATTTTACGAAGCTTTACCACTTTACTTCTGAAGATCTAAATTTTTTTGCATTTATTGTGTTACTTGGTGTATATCATCGCAAAAAGTGTCAGTAATATTCAAGATGCATCTTCGCCATACCCTCTACGCAGAATTAACAACCATGTACTTCAAAGGTTTTATATAATGTCGCGCTAATGTTTTGAGGGGTGATACAAGTTCCAAACAAAAAATAGCCTTTGTATTTAAAAAATGCGCTATGTGATCAGAGTAACTGTATTATGCTTTTGAACTTATACCCTCAAATTTTACCTTTAAAATAAATGTAAAAAGACTGAGCAGGAGAAGGGGGCGTAAAATGAGTGCGCTAAATGGCCTTGGCTGTGTTAAGTAGCTCGTAGCGCGAAATATATTGTTCTAATCTAATAAGGTATAGAAAATTCGAATTTTATTTAAATCAGTGTCTCTTCTGTCAAGTATTCGGGAAACATTATTCATTAAGAAGTGTCTTGGAAAATACCATTATGATGAATACTTCAGATTTTCATATTAAAAATTTCTTAAGCATAGTGTTAAAAGGAAATGCAGTGGTTTCTAACATATTATAATATGAAAAAAAAAACTTCTAAAGGGCCATCTTAGTATTAGCCCCTGCAGGTGTGCGGGGGCATATATCACTTCTGTTTAAACTCAGGATTCATATGGCCAACTGCCTGGGTCACTTCTATCAATCATGTGAGTTGACATTGGACTTTTTTAACTAATCCAGATGGAATTAAAAAATGTAGGGCTTAAATATATGGCGTGCCAAGCAACCTAAACTCAATTTCTTTTTATATTAATCCGATTTTTCTTTTATACTCATCACCAAAGAAAAACAAATATTGTAGTTTTTAGTTACTAATGTTTTAAAATCAAAATATTTAAAAAGTTTAGGCCTTAGAAGAAATGTAAAAACCAAATGTTGTAGAATTTTACATTTGAGCAAAAAAACATTGGAAAATTCATAAATTTTTTAACTAACTGGAAAAGAGAGTTTTGAGACGTTTTCAAAGTGCGCACTCCATTTTATAGCTGAAAAAATGGGAATATCTGGCGGACTAGCCGAACTTCTTCTTCATAATTTAAATATTTTGTTTAGTTGTTATTTTTTTTACATCTGTACTGTAAAATGTCAAAGAAAATGTAAAACCAACTAAATCAGGTATTTTTGAAATATTACGAGCCCTGGAAATTCTGTGGCCATTATTGCTATATCGACATTTAAAAGATGCCACAAAAAATATAGCGTGTAATTTTGGAAACAACAGCGCTACCAGTAAGTTATTTTTATTGGAATTTTTTTGTGGGGCAAAAACATCTAAATGCATGGTCATTTGGTCAACTCCATCTTATTTGTATGAAAGTAATAGCTATTTTTAATTCTGATATCAAACTTCACTTTGGTCGTGGGGAAGTTCTAATGTGTGTATAAAGGAACATGTAATTGTATTTTATTTTATGAAATCAATAGTATAAGGAAAATGCTTCAAACAGTGTTTCCTTTCACAAATAAATTGATGAGTTAGATACATGAATCATCTAAATTATGGCATCAGGCGAATTTTAGATATTGGTCTCCAGTGAGGTAACGTAATTACACTCTGCTGTCAGTGAAAAGCAAATTGGTTTCTGATAGATTTTCTATCGTGGCTATGCAAATCACCCCTGTGTTTCCGTGGCAAACATCTCGCAAAGGCAGGGAAAACATACAGCCATCAAATTATTTTAACCTCTCTAGAGTAAATCACAGCTTGCTTCTGTTGCCTGGTGAATCAGCATTTCATTAGACAAGCCAAAATAAGCAAAATTCTCAATCTAGAATAAGATTAAAAAAAAAAAAAAAAATTTCTTCATTAGAAAACAAAAAAGAACAGAAAGTGCGAATTTAACCTCAGTAGTCCATGTACCCAAGCGTGAGTGGCGCTCATTCTTTTTAATAAAATGAGAAGATCTTAGTACTTCACCATTTTGAAATTATCCGAATGGCGTGAATAAAATGTCAGAAGATCAAATCTCTGTTTTTGCAATCCTTAGAAGCAACGGAAAGCATGGAAATGTTTAAGTTTGGGAAAATCTTGTACTTAAAATCACCGTGAAATTCATCATGATACTGCAGTAAATTTCAGGTAAATCAATAAAAAACCTTTAATATCCTAGAATACAATATCAAACAATATACATAATAAATAAAAATAAAAACAGCAAAGAAATAAAAACTTTCAAAAAATGGATGGCAAAACCACAGAAAGAAACCAAATTTCATGCGAATGTGTATTGGGTGTAACTGTAAGCCAATGTTATGCTGCCCTTCACTTGACAATTAAGTCAAATAACAACACTTGGTAAGAGCAGTATTCCAAATAATTTCAAATAGAATATTAATTTCAATATTCAAAAACTAAAAATGCAGTCAAAGCCGTCTCCAACTCCGAAATTATAAAAAGTTGTTTATGATTTTGGCTTCGTACCTATCTTCTGTTTTTGCTTCTGTAATTCCAAGCGGAAAGGAAAACCTGATGGCCAGTAAAAAAGCCAAATAACAAGTATAACTTCGAATATGAATAAGTATATTATGATATTGCATTTTCTGGGGAGAGTTAACAAGTCTGTTTCAATTTTTCCAATACCGAAAGTCAAATTTCTGAGAACAGCTTTGGAATTAGTTTTCAACGTCTCATGGCCTAAAAATTAGAACCTCCTTTCTTCACCTATGGTTTAATCTGTTAAAAAATATTTAAGTGGCCAATAGATAGTGTTTTTCCAGCTACAAGCAGTAGGAAATAAAAAACCAAAAATCTGATTCAAGGTGGAAAATGCAAAACCGCAGTAATTGAATAAGAATTATGCTTTGCTTTATTATTATGTAGTGGTGTTTTCCAGCGCGCTGTGACTGAATAGATGCCTCTTGTAGCGGTGTTTCAGCTCATAAAAGTACATACCTGCATACAGGAAGTTTTAAAATTCTCAAAGCTTTATATTAATTTTGTTACGCTATATATTATCAAAACTGTTTTGGCAAACATATGAAAATAAAGCACTTAAGCCAGTTGTAAAAAAATTAGCAATCGTGCCAAATATATGGAAAATCAGGGCTGCTGTAACTGCAAATATTTTGTAGTACCAGAGCCAAAGATGGGCTGCACCAACTTTCAACCGTGACCTGTGGTTATTCTTGCAGCAAGCTTCCACATTTCAAGCAACTGCTGTAATAAAATAAGTTGTTACCTATGGTTTATAATCATTCCAAAATCCAGATAATACTAGTATGATTTCCAATTCAGGAAAGAAGCAGAAAATAAAATCTCGCAAACATTCCTGAAGTGAGCCATCACATGCATGTAATCATTGTAAATTCCCTGAAATTACATTGTGGTAGGCTTCCCAATATCCGAAGCAGTTTATCTGTTCTTCTTCTTCCAGCAGTACATATATATGAAGTCGTATTTTTATCATTTCAAACATTTAGTTAACGTTATTGTCAGTATGTAACTTAGTATAATAGAGGTCGAATGCTATAGTGACAAATATATGATTTTTAGTTTCAAGCCGTGGGTGATAGTAAAAACACCGAAAAATAAAGTACAAAAAAAAGCAGGCGCAAATTCTGCCAGGAGTCCAAAAGGAAAGACAGCAGCGCGTTGTGAATGCTCCTATCCACTTACCAACAACTTCTTGGCAGAGCGCAAAAGGAAAACGCAATATTAGATGCCTTCTCGATAAAAAGGCAGAAAATTGGAATATAGAGATTGATTCAGAACACCTGCGGTATTCAGACCAGCCTTAAAACATGTATTTTAATTTGTAATTTCTTATTTATATGTATTATCTGGTTTATTATGTTTCTATATTTGAAGGAAATAGTATAATTTGTTTGCCATTGTTATAAAACACTGGCTACTGAATAAAATTAATGCAGCAAAAATACCTGCTAATTTTCTACCCATAATCCACATATTTGGTTACGCGATGAAGTTAAACTTTCGTTTCATATTACGCTCCTTCCTACTTTGATGGAATATACAAAACTTACCCCCATATTCTGGTCCTCCAAATAAAACAAAACCAGATTCCAGCCATACATTAAATGTGTGCCATAAACCAGAAAAATCAATATGTTGTGAATTAAAACGGCCTCATACCTATCTTGCAGTTCATATTAAGAAGAAAAATATCAGATAATTAAGATTTTTAGAAATATCAAGGCTGGGGTTTAGTTTTTAATCAAAGTCGCCCAGCGTATTGTAGCCTTCTTCTGCAGTGGTATAAACGTGTACACCCCCATGCCATATTGCTGGGTGGGAGGGCCGAGCGTCCTTGGGTACCCGCTAGAATCAAAACCTAGCCCAAAACTTTAGCTCCTGTGCCTCTGTTGCACCACCTGCCTCTTCTGTAATTATATTATAAGATAAACCTGGTAATTTCTTACATATTGTAGATGCCATTTCTTTAAGTTGCTCAAGTGAGCATTATACCCGCAAATATAGTAATATTTTATACCGTAAAGCTGCGTGTTATTCTTTTGAACTTGCATATCGTAACAGTTTAAAGGATTATATGCAGAAATGGAAGCAAGTATTATGGTCAGCAGTTTCTCTTCAGTGGCGTGGCAGCAGCCTCATATACTGTGCAGTTGAGGGCCCATGCCAAAAGCCTCTATTACCGCTGGCACCTACCTTTGTAAAATCCTGCTAAATTATGGAGGCCCAAATGTTCCCTGCATGTTATTCCACTGTCTTTCTGCACTATGGTTTAAGATAAATCTGGTAATTTCTTTACATATTATGGCAACAACAACGTTCACATAATCCTCTCGCCGTTGGCAGTACCAATTTTGGTGCATGTGATTGGCGGCCGAACTGGCGGTCATGTGTTTCCTGCTGGTTTCATATAATGTTACCAAAAAAGGCTGTGATGATTTGTAAGTACTGTGATAAAATCTAATTTGTCAATGCTGGATCACCTGGTTATTTCAGGACAAAATTATACGTTAAATATTAGGTAGAAGTTAAGTAGATTTAATTTTATGGTAGTTTACGTCTAATACCGAAAAGTAAAAACATTCTTTTGAAAAAATAGAGCATTATATGCGCTCAATTTTACTAACTATTCTATAATTTCTGTTCATTTTAATTTTTCCGGCATGTTCGAAAACAGTGAAAAAGAATCATAAAATAAGAGTATTGAAATTGTTGAAACTCTGCTTATCAATTTCTTCATGGGAACTTTTAAGTATACATTTTCCATAACTTAATTAATAAGCTAAAAGTACTTTAAAAATTTCAAGAAATTAGTCTCCTAAAAGATTAATAATTGTCAACAAAACTTATATAGTAAAATCTAAATAAATCCTGAATCTTTTTGGTATTGATTGGGATAAATGGAATGTCTAATGTTGTATTTATTCCTACATTCAAGGCACCTCTACTAACAGTGATATACTGATAAAACTTTGATAAGCTCATGTTCAATCAATTGGTGTTCAATATTGTATACTGAAACACATGTTAATGCTACAATTCAAGTACAAGCAACATTTTACTGCAAAACAAGCTGTAGTTTTATTTTATGTAACATAATGGTTGACCCTCAATCTTCAAAGCAGAACTTTTTAAATGGGTTTTAGGTAGTTGACTATGTGTGAATACATAGATAAAGCTTTTCTTTCACAATTTTGCCAGTGTTGAATAGTTAGCCTCTCGGGATTCGGCGACCGGAATCGATCGCCAACAACTATAAAAATTACTGGATAACTGGTAATATATTTTCTCATAATATTTATTTTGCTGTAAAATCATAATTTGTAAATTTCTTAACACCCAGTCGCTGCCAGCCGGCGTTTCCTAATTTGCCGTTGTGCACCAACCTCGCCAAAGCGCCCCCCCTCCTCCCAGCCCCTCATTACACTTCTAAAACACCCAGGGTGTGAAAAGAAATCTTATGCTTTTGCTAAATAAATTTTTTTGCCTGGAATAAAATCAAACACATAATCAAGTAAATTGTTTTTGCAGGTATGAACTCATCAAAGTCAGTAAAATCATCATATGCTATCATATCGCTAGTTTGGTAGCCGTAACTGTATTGTAGAGAGGTGTAATAGTAATTTTTTTTACTGTAACTATTTAACTTATTCTTTATTAAAAACAAATTCATGTACTTTTAGTTTCTGCAGTATAAAACAAGTTATAGAAAATCAGGTTATGCAAAAAATAACAAATAAATAATCGAAAGTACCTTATTTGAAAGAGTGTGCTCCTCCGGCGTGTAACGTGGTAGATACGAAATATAGTTTTCCGTGATTTTAAGTAATTAAATTTGTTTTGAACCTCAATTTTCGCCGCAGCCATGTAGCCGGTATATAAAGAGTTTCGTAATCCTAAAATATGTTTTTAATTTGTCCGAGAAAGCATTAACACTCAATATTTTGGGAGGTTTTGAGTACATGTAACGAATCAGTCAAAGCCCGATTAATCGAAGCGATGCCGTCAAATCTGAGACAAGCATATTTATTTCAAGATAAGAATATCGACGTGCTCATTTTTGAGTATGTCTTTTTTCTCCGTGTTGGATGCCGCCTCTTCGGTACTAGGATTTTTCCTGGGAAATCATAAGATTTCTCTACTTTGTCTATTCCCGGCAATTATATTGCTCCCGGATGCACTTCCCCAGGCAATCGGGCTCATATCTATGATGTAGTTTTTACTTCTGACAGTAGATTTCTACCTCGGACATCTCGTTTGCTTAACCTACTGTGGCAATTTGCCATCGGTCACTGCGAACTTCCAGGACGAAGGAATGTTCGTGACCCCAACAGTGGGAAAAGAGTGTTGTGCGAGAAAGAAAGCTTAACTCTTAAGTTGGATGGGTGGTTTTGAAAGAAAAACCTTTGACGTTGGAGAAAAAATTAGAAAAAGCAATTTATTCTAAAAGAAAAATTTTATATTATTCAACTAAAAAGACTAGTTGCTATAAAATCATGAAACAAGAGATGCTGCTATATTCGACTTGACTGAAAATCCATCAGCAAACATAAAACTATGTGAGGCTTTAAAAACACAATTCCTCCAGCGCCGCTGGATGCCGCTGAGGAGAACATTTTCTGCTGCTGGATTGTTCGTCACAAAGCTTAGAAACTGATGTGAAAGTGATAAAAAATTAAAATTTTTCAGGCTTTTGAAATTTGGTATTTTGGTCATTGATAATCACGTGTTGGTATTTTTTGTATTTCGTAACTCATTATATAAATATTTAATTTGGAATTTATATGTATCCTTATTTTATATAATTATTATTGATTTTATTTAAAAATAACTTGTTTTTAAATTTTTTTGAAATTTTGATGCATTTCCGGAATTCGGGAACGACAATTACATTCCCAGGATTTCCCGGACATTCTTGGGAATATAAAACCCCAGAAATACAGAAACTTTAGCCGTGGTTGCGGTAGCATAGTAGTCAAGGTATCGGGTTGTGGGTGGCTTGTCACGAGTTCCAGCCTCTGCCGTGCAGGGGAGATGTAAACATTAAATCTGTCAAGAGCTCAAATGTCCTCTGGTTGGTGTGGTGCAAGTTATGAGAGGTGGTTCCAGCTCAGGTATCGTCCTCGTCACTTGACCATGGTTCAAAATTACGAGATCCGTCACCAATAGCCCTCGTGTAGCTGAGAAGTGCGACGTTAATATTCACTCGCTCATTTATTTTTTGTCACTTTTTCGACTGGACTCTCTGCGAGTTTTTCTTTTTTTTTTTCTTTCATGAAACTTGTTTCCTCTTTGTGCATTTGATTTAGGCATTCTGACTAGAATTAATAATAATTCAACGCAAATGAAAATTAAAGAAATAAATTAGCCTTCGAACACATCGTTATGTAGCCAACGATAGAAAAAAAAATTTCAAAAAGGCACGCTTTTGCTGTGAGAGCTCTTTTTATACACCGTAAACCTCACACTGTAACTGATACGACCGTGTATAATGTTCCCGGGTCTGGGGGAAAAGGACCCCTAATCGGAAGGTCGGCAAGTTGACCAGTAAGAGACGTTGGTAATTATCCAACTTTTTCACCAATATGACACAAGGCACGCGGTGTCCCCGGTACCCCCTTTTCCTCCTCTCCCTCTCTCCTTCCCATGGCTACGATTCGGGGGAGGAGACTACTTCCATTCGCTTTTTCACTGGGCAATTTTCTCATTCACTCTAGAGCGCAAAGAAATTTCACTTCAATAATTATAAAAATGTTCGATGTTGGTACGTTTCATGGAATATTCTTGTCCAATGATAATATTGTAAATGTATTGATTTACATTATTTCAGATCATAAGGATTTGTACTACTGGCTCTTAAATAATGTGTTTCGATGGAAAAAAAAAACATCACAAATATAAATATCGAATAGAAGAACAGAGGTTTTCATATATTTTATTCTCGCTTCTATGGTATAATTTTCGTGATTGTGGAGCAACTTGATCTCCAGGCACCTGTTCCTAAAAACTCTCAAGTTCGTATCTGATACTAAATGTTTCTTGATGTTAAGTTCTCCCATGCCAGGATTTATGACATGAAAGCGAGCTTCGCTAATGTTTGCAAATCGCGACACATTAGGAATGTACAATTAACTTGAATTTTCTGAATGAGTGAGAGTTTTATTACAGTCCAACTATAAAATTGCATGAAGGATATTGGCGAGGGACAATTCTGAACTATGGTTATTTGACAAGGACGACACCTTACCTGGCACCCCTTCTAAATTCCACAATGCGTTTACTGGAAAACCTTCGAAATTCTACAGATAAAATGAGCTGCAACTCATTCTACATGGCTAGCTTTCAGGGGCAGTAGGCTTGAACTCATGACACACCAGCAACGAGTATGTTGACATTCACCCATAGGCTAACATGTCTACCTTATATATGAGTAAGAAAAATGAGCTATGGTATCGAGATTAAGAAAAAACAATTAATAAAATAATTTCAAAAATTATAAGATTGCCACAAAAGGGATTTAATTTCCAAATACATGGAGACTTTATTTTTTTTGCATGATTTTAAATTCAAAATAAAGCTATTTCTCTACAATATAAATAAAGAATAACGATGATTATCGATAAACATGTATACTGAGATTAAAATGTACATTACAATATTTCTTAACGACAGATCTCTTCAAACCTGCAAACCAGATGCATCCAAGCTGTTTTTCGTCTTCCACTTTATCGTGCACTAATATTTTATAGTAGGTTTTTAAAAATATAATATTACAGAAATGTTGCAATAAATTTTAAAAAGTACTAAAATGCTTGCGTTTGTTCAATAAAAAATATACTTTAACTATTTTCTACACAGGAAGCACAAATACTTAAACATCACTGCCATTGTGGCAGTACCTAATAAAAAAAAATTTTTTAATTTATTTTTTTCCTGAACTATTTCTTATGGGACATCTTTTCCATTTAGGTAGTTTTTACGATATAACAGTAATATTTCTGATATACCCTGCTGTATTTATTATTTATGTGTTTTGTAAGAAAATCAAAACTGATATGGATACAATTGAAAAAAATTATTTAAAAAAAATACTTTTTTGATTATCTGTACTATATACTTGCAATAAAGAAAGAGACATATACAATTTACAAAGGTGTTTTGAAAACTGTATAAGTTACATGTTTAGATTAGCGCCTCCATCCATACATTCACACAACAGAGGTTTAACTCACAGTTTGAAAATCTTCTTACCACTGTGACTTGATCATAATATATAATATATTGTTTCAGAAGATATTTCAAAAATACCTTTTTCCCATTTCCTTCATCTATTTTGTCACACTGTCCCTTTTAGAGGACAGCTGAAAAGTATCACGTAGAAATGCTTATTTGTTTGTTGCGAATATTTTGTCAGGTGAAACATGTAGATCAGTGCTTCTCAAACTTTCAATCCTTGGGACCCAATATTAAATCAGAGTTACCATCGCGCCCCCTTTCCATACAATAACAATGTATTGAATTCAATGATACTATACTTTAAAGCATAAGCTACAATACGACTTTAACCTCTTAAGAGTGTCACCGGCGTATATAAACGTCTTGCTCATCAAAAGTGTCAATTGTCCCGGACGTATATACACGTCTTTCCAAAGTACAAACTTTCTGGGCACTGTTAACCATAAAAAAATTCCTAAAGGTTTGAAATGCAATAAAAGGACATTGTCAGTGTTTGAAAAGAATTTACTTATTGCGAATTGCCTCGCCCCTCAATACATCTCATACAAGTGTCTGTGGGGAAAATAATGGCATTGGGGAGCGAATCGCGTAACTTTAAATTGGCAGTAAAGTAATTAAATTTAAAAAAGTACAAATTATCAAAATAAGTGTTAATTTGGCAAGCCCATCAGATCATCGGTAATTATTAATGTTGTTCTTAACTTAGTATTGTTAAAAAAACGGGAAGTACATTGTACAGTAATGATACATTTATAAATGTGTTATGTCAATGTAAATGTGTATTTATTTTTCGGAATGTATTTTGTTTGCTTACTTTCGGTAAATATATATATATATATATATATATATATTAAATAATCTTTTGTTTTCGACTTTACAATATGCTCGTGCAAATTTTATCCCATTGTCCTATTTAGAAGTCGGATCAGATGTCTTATTTAAAATATAAAATTTTTTCAAATGTTGTTATATTTAGTTTTGGGGGGTTTAATTAACTTCTGAAAATACGATTCTCCTCAAATTTAAGCAAAATAATAAAATTGGAATAAAATGGGTTCAGGAAGTCATCATTCTGAATTCATACCGGGGTGTGTAAGATAAGATTAAAAAATTTCAGACTGAAAATTTATAAAATGCAGCTGTGAAAAGAGGCACACCTTATCCACCATCGTATAGACACGGAGTTTCGAGAGATTTAATGTTGTTCTGCATTATTTCAGGGGAGGTCTTAAAGAAATACAATGTAATTTTAACTAAAATATTCGTTTCTTCACGTTTCTTCACGTCACAGGGATATGGATCTGCAATAGATCATCCATCCCCTATCTGATAAGTATTTTGGCGCTGACAAGTAACTAAAATATCCATCAATAATAATTTTTATATATAGGCATACATAAGACCTTTGATTAAGTTTCCTAAAAAACAATGTTAGCAGTGGCCTCGAAGTGATTGTGGACTTAAGCCTTGTCCACAGTCTCAGTTCAAAACCTAGTGCCTCTGAAGACCCACGGTGCAGAAGGAAGATACACGTTAAGTCTGTAAAGCTCAAAGTCCTGTGACGTGGAAGTTGGAAGAGGAGATTCTGGTTTAGGTATTGCCCTTGGTCACTTGTTGAAAATTAAGCGGTCGTTTACCACTAGACCTCCTGCAGCTTCTAATTAAACATAAATCAATATTAATTGCGAGAAGATAATACAGAATATATTAAATCTTTATAATTGGAAGAACTCGCTCTTTTGAAGCAATTTCAATTTAAAAAAGCGTCGACTGCGAGGGGTAAAAATTTAAGATAAAACGGGGGTTTACGTTGTTAATGTTTGTAAATACCTTGGGAAAGTGGGAATTTAGCGGATCGATTGAAAATTTACTTCGTTCTTAAACACCAAATTTTAAATTTTTAATTGGGCTGGGTAGGGGTTCTTTTTGGGCGTGCTTAGTTTGATCCTTGTACCACTAAAATCCCGTCGTGCAGAGGGTCTATGCACACATTAAATATGTCAATGCTCAAACAACCTCCTTTAATGTGTTGCGGAAATTAGAGCAGGAGAGGAGCCAGGTCAGGTATCGTGCTCGTCACTTGACTAACGTTCAAAATTACGAGGCCCTTCACCAAAACCCCTCGAGTAGCTGAATACTGTGACGTTAATATTCACTAACTCAGTCACAACTGAGTTAAAGCGAGTTCACGACACGAAGCAAATTGTTGCAGTTGCTGCACGTACGACATATGCGAAATTGGAAATCCCAACTTGCAGAGTTGAACAATGACATTTCTGGGATAGTACGTAATAAATTTAAAACAGCATCATATAAAAAAAATTATATTTACAGAATATTATTTACAAATTATTTTGTCCTAATAAGACTACATCAGCTATTTTCGAAATGAATTAATAACAGACTTTAATATAAAAAGAACATTATAATATAATGCATCTAACGATACCTTTACTGACTGAATAAGAAAAGGTAGCTAAATACGTGGAGAATACTCATACGCATTGTAAGAAAAAAAGTTGTTTTTGAAAGAAATGATACTTTTAGGAATATTCTTATTTCAGAGAGATCAATGCAGTGGTGGCCAAAATTGTGGATTTTTTTAAATTGCTTTGTTTTTCAAATTTGTATGCTTATAGAAATTGTTACGTTGTAAAAATGCACAATCTTTTATATCGTTTAAAGAAAATTTAATATTGAATTCAATGCAAAAAAACCAAATACAAACATTTGCTAAACAAAAAAAGTTATGCTGCAATAACTATTGATATACATTAGACACTGATAAATAGCAGTTTGTTATCAGTGCTTAGTGCAAGTTGCCTATATTTTTATTACAGTTTCACATCGATGTTTCATTGAGCTGAAAATAGTTTTAAGCTATTACATTGTTATTACATGACGCCAGGAAACAACTATATCCTCAATTTGTTCCATTTTTATTTAATGGCTACCTCATTCGGACAAGAGATTTCAAAGGGTGCCACAAGTTTTTATAGGATTGAGGTCAGGACTGTTTCTGGCCAGGACAACAACTCCAATGGTCTTAAAACGAAACAAGTCTTTCGATTACTTTACTGTGTGGCAAGGATCAGAATCTCTCACTGAAAAGTAAATGAAGCATTATGATTCCTGATGGAAAGTATAAGTTTCGATACTGGAAGGGATGTCAATGTATTTTCTGACATTCAGTGTCACATCGATGATATTAAGACGCCCGATACGATCTGCTGATATGCATGACCAAATCATACAACTATGTGGGTACTTCACAGTTGCCTGGATGTAGTCAAGTTGTAGCATTTCTCCAATTCTACATCTTATATATTTCCGGCCATCACTACCGAATAAAGTGTGATATCTTAATTTCATCCCTCCAAATAACTTATGACCTTTAACAATTTGTCCAATTAATGTATTCATCTGAACACTGTAGTCATTTTTAGCGCTGCTGTAAATAGAGATAAGCCTTTTTTCGTGTAATTCTATCTCTTAGTCTAACATCTGCTAATCTTATCCTGATTGCTTTTGTACTATTCGAAACACCAGCATCACTCAAATCACTTCTGATGGATGTCCATGAAATTCTTTTATATCTGAAACAAAGTATTTTTGTTCTTCTGTCATTAACAGATGTGGTGCACCTTTCTTGGCCTTTTCTTGATTTTTTTTTATTAATTTTGTCTACTGACATCTTAAACAAAACTTCCAGTCTCCAGATGTTGTCACTGAACCACTCACCTACCTTTAACATAGGAAAGACCACTTTCTCTTCACACATCTCTTTCTAGCTGTTCAATCTACTCTTTATTTGATGTCATTGCCTTTTGACTAAATATCATTGTTCTCCTGGCAAAAATAATCCTGACCTCAATCATATCGAAAACTTGTGGCAGCGATAGAAAACTCTCACCTGAATGAGGTATACGTGAATTAAAAAAGAACTATTTAATGATATAATTTTTTTCTGGCATCATGCACTAACAAGGGAAGAGCTAATTATTTTAAGCTCAATGAAACATCGATTTGAAACTGAAATTAAAAATAAAGGCAACCCCACTAAGCAATGATAACAAAATGCTATCATCGGTATCTAAGGTATATGGATAGTTATTGCAACATAACTTACATTGCGTTGCAAATATTGGAATTTTGTTATTTATATTGCATTCAGTGTAAATTTATCTTTAAAATGATATAAAAGACTGCATTTTGTGCAACGCAACATTTTCTATAAGCATATACAAACTTGAAAAACAAAACAATTTTAAAACGTGTCCACAATTTTGGCTACCACCTTATATCGGTTCATTTGATGTGACTATTAGGCTAATCTATATATAAGTATATGCAATATTCAAAAATACAAATTTTGATTTGGAATGAAACTACTCGCTAACTTTTATTCAACGCTACTTCAAAACGAGCGTGCACAATTATTTTCGAAACATTAAAAATTCTACCATCATTAGATTGACAGAGATGTCTATCAAAAACAAAACTGTCGGTTTTAATTCAAAGAAATAAATTTCATTGATTATTAACGGCCACAGTAGTGTTCTTTGTTTTTTGTTTTTATTAATAAGTCTGCTTATAGCGGCTGATTTTTTGGTATTACAAGTTGTTAATATAATTCTTAATACCCCGGTACACAAATCTTGGGAGAGTTGGAAACCTCTCTCTATACCGACAATGTTAAATTGGCTGTTTTCGATGTACCTTTTCTCAAACTCTGCTATTTGTACATGATTTGAAATTTTTCATACAAATAAAGTACCCTTTCTCAATGCACTGAAATGAGCTTTTAGCTAATTTTGAATATTTTTAAAATAATTTAGAAAATATTTTATTAAATATTGCTAAATTAAACCCATTCTTCACATAAAAAAATTTTAAAATATAAAGTTTTGAGATTTTAAAAAAAAGCTCATTTCAATATATAATAGCCATCATTATAAATATATCATAAAAAATTTACATACCTGTGAACAGTAGTTTCTTAGAAAAGGTACATCGAATATCAAGGTTTACATTTTGTCATAAATTGATTTTAATGTATACAAATCAATCAGCTAATAATTTCTAATCGGCTAAGAAATTAAAAAAAAATAAAAGGCTCGATTTACAATAAAAGATAGATATTTTGGTTTATATCAGACGTTCAATATTTAAGCAAAAATGAAGTACTTTGTTTACATTTTTCGTGCCATTCAAATGGACGTGACCAATTTCAACGATTATTTAAAAATAGGTTTTTAGTGCTTCGAATTACGCTAGAGGTTAAAGTAAGGTAAGGTTAAAATCTATACAATTTAAAAATCTAAAAATCTGAAATAGTCAAAAAAATAAGATTTTAACTTTCCAACACTGCTTAAAATCGTATAATAAAAGAACAGGTTTTATATACAATATTTAAACCTTTATTGATTGAATGGAAGTACAGATTATTTTTTGAACTTAAAAATGCGTCGTTTCAGCGATGGAAGTGTTTCTACGCAATGTGTTTAGGACTACTCATTTGAACAGTAACTAATTTTAACCCTCTAGCCGGAGCATCAATTTTTTTGCCGCACTGAGAAACATCCGTCAAACAGACAGGTACAATTTTTTTTTAGTTTTATTACCTAAAGGACTGTTTTAAATGTCCTCATACCCATGGAATTGAGTGTGACTCTTATAAGATGTGTGGGGTTCAATCAAGCACAACAATATATTTTTATTACTAGAATTGGGACTAGTATTTTTATAAAAACTAATTAAATTTTTTTTTATATCCATGTAAAAATAACTAAAAATAATAATACCAAAAAAGAAAAAAACTACAGGAATATCCGTCTGCTAGACGGTGGAAAATAAGAAAAATCTTATATATCGTGAGATGAAAATATTCGCCAAGTACCACCACGTGATCCTCTCACTTGTAGAGTCCAACAGAAAATGTCAAGGACGCCCATCTCGAAAATCACACCACAGCGTTATCTACACAGACATCAAAGCAAATCATCCCCGTCTGCATCGTTTCAGCTATAAAAGCCTTTCTAAAAAATATGTTAGGGCTACTCAGTTGAATAGTAACTAATTTTAATCAATATTTCTTGCTGTGATTATTACTGCTTTTCAAATAGTCATTCATAGAATCTTTAATTCAGTTTCCGAAAAAAATCTTGAAGCAGCGTCAGCCGCGTGTATATGGCCGCGAGCTCTTAAGCGACCTTGTCCAGTTGCTGTCCTGACCCCTAGTGTCACTGAAGAATAATGTGCATAAGAGATGATGCATGTAAAGTCTGTCGCGAGGCTCAAAGTCCTGTGGTGAGGAAGTTTCAAGAGGGAGATACAGTTCAAGAATTGCCGTAGTCATTTGTTTGAAGTTATGAGGTCCATCACTAATAACCCAAGTGCATCTTCTAATTCAGTGCTTCTTAAACTGTGGGGCACGCCTCCCTAGGGGGACGGGATAATCCTACGAGGAGGGCGCGAGCATATTGAAAAAGTCGAAAACAAAAGATTATTTTAAAAAATTATTAATTTACTAAAATTAAACAAACAAAATACATTCTGACATAATAAAAAATAAAATGCTCATTTACACTGATATAATGCACATATAAAATGTATCAGTACTTCACAATGCATTTGATCATTGATTCGTCAACAATATCTTAAGAATAAGTTTAATAATTACTAGAGACGTCATGATCTTATCATATGCACAATTTTTAATACTCATCTTGATAATTTGTACGGTTTATAATAAATTCCTTTTTTAATCGCCGATTAAAAGTTACGTGATTCTCCCCAAAGCCATTTTTAACACGTATGCGAGCGTATGTGGTGTACGGGTGAGTGAGTGAGTGAGTGAGTGAGTGAACTTAATGGCATCGCATTGTTCACGCTACACACGAGGGCTTTTGGCGACGGACCACCAATTTTGAACCATGGTCAAAGTGACGTGGACGACACCTGAGCTGGCACCCCCCTCTCCTAACTACCACACCACACCAACGGGAGGACGTCTCAGCTCTCGACAGATTTAACGTGCATCGCTGCCCTACACGGCGGGTCTTTAGTGGTACGGGGCTCGAACTCATGACATGCCTGCCATGGTCCGATACCTTAACCACTGGGCTACCGCAGCCCCATGTGGTGTACGGGAGGAGGGGAGGAAGAGAAAAGGAATGAATAAGCAAATCTGAAATAAGTAAATCCTTCATAAACGCTATCTATGTCATTTTATTGCATTCCAAAGCCTTCAGAATAATTTAATGGATAGCAGTACAATGAAAAGTTCGTACTTCGGAAAGACATATATCCGTTGAGTCAATTAATACACCGGCTTAGCGAGACGCTTATGTACGCCAGCGGCTCTTAAGCAGTTCAAGTCGTATTGTAGCTTTAACGCCAAAGAATAGTATTACTGAATTCAATACATTGTATTGTTTGGTGAAGGGTGCAAATGAAAATAATGATTGAGTATTGGGTCACAAATGTTGAAAGTTTGAGAAGCACTGTTCTAATGGAACATGAATCAATATCAAATGCGAGAAAATTATTACCACTATGAACTGTTCGTAATACAAAATAAATTAAAACTTTGTATTAGGATGTGCATAATAATAATAAGAAGAATGTGTTCAATGTTGATTAAAAAAGCGTCGTATATTGATGCTTGACTTTTTAAAGAATGTGTGTACGATTACATAATTTAACCTGGCGTTTATCGCGCTAGATATAGCATACCAACCGTCTAACTTTTTCAGTGTTCCTTCTAAACAATTTTTGCAAAGTATTTATATTCTCGTGTAGTTGACTTTAAGGTCATATCCTGTGATAGGTCTTGGCTTGTATAGGCGAATTATAAATATGTATTTTTGGATACCACATCATCGGGTATGTTGGGGCTAGGGTGTTACCTGGGTTCCTGGGAATTCAAAAGTTTTCTGTGCTTTTTCTATTCCCGGTAATTACACTTCGTTCCCGGGATTTCCCTGGAATCTCCCGGGGCATTGACTATCTATCTAAGTAGTTTTTTTTGACAGTAGATTTCTACCTCGGACATCGTTAGCTGACCCTACTGTGGCAATTTGCGATCGTTCACCCCGAACATCCTTTGTGAAGGAATGTTCCTTACCCCAGCTGTGGGGTAACAGCGTAATAAGAGAAAAAAAGATAAACGCCTACGTTGAATGGGTGGTTTTGAAAGAAAAATATCTGATATTGGATGAAAAAATAGAGAAAGCAATTTACTCTAAAATAAAAGTTTTATATTGCTCAACCAAGAAAGTACTAGTTTCTACAAAATCATGAAACAAGAGATGGTGTTGTTCGACTCGATTGAAAATCCATCAACAAATATTATAAAACTATGAGGGCCTTAAAAACAATTCCTCCAACGTCAGTTAAAGCCGAGAGAGCATTTTATGCTGCAGGATTGTTTGCCACAAAGCTTAAAACTATTCTGAGTGATAAAAGTATAAATTGTTCATACTTTCTGAAACCCTTTTTTAAAAATGAATAATCAATTTATATTTTTTTGTATTTCTTAACTCATTTTATAAATAAGTATTTAATTTGGAATTTATATGTACCCTTATTTTATTTAATTGTTATTGAATTTATTTAAAAATAACTTGTTTTTAAATTTTTTGAAATTTTGATGCATTTCCAGGAATTCAAAGACCAACAATTACGTTCGGATTTCCCGGACATTCCCATAATAGAAAACTCAAGAAATCAGAAGCCCTAGCCATAGTTGTGGTACCCTGGTGGTCAAGATATCCGATCGCGTGAATGGCTTGTCACGAGTTCGAGCCTAGTACCACTGAAGATCCGTTTTATAGGAGCGGAAAACGTTAAATCAAGTAGAGAGCTAAAATGTCCTCCGGTTGGTGTGGTAGTTTAGGATAGGGGTGCCAGCTCAGGTGTCGTCTCCGTCACTTGACCCTGGTTCAAAATTACGAGATCCGTCACCAATAGTCTTCGTGTAGCTGAAAAGCACGACGTTAATATTCTCATTCATTCTTCGGGTACGTCATACCCTGCGCGTTAATCACCGTTAGTGTTCTGAATGCATGAGCGTGCTTTAAATCTTTCTTAGGTTGAGGCGCATTATTGTAGTTTGAAAAAATGTGATATTTAAGTAAGTTAATAGATGCAGTATGTAGTAGATACAGTATTTTCGGATGCAGGAAGTCTCTTTGCGGTGATGATGAGGAAGAATCGAATGATGGAGAGTTTAACAGCACGTATGATTACTCCACTGTGAAATCAATCCAGATTTAGAAGAGGAAACACTGTTGAAAATTTAAAGCTTTTTATGTACATACACAAAATCATTTGGGAAGAACGTAATTTTAAAAGAGACAACTAGTACACATGTGTGCATAACTTATCCACTTTCAGATGAGCTTTTGAAAAAGAAAACAACTATTGCCGTAACAATGAGAGAAAATAAAAAAGAAATTCCAATTCTTTCAAATTTAAGAATAAAGAAGTTTACTCCGACATTTTTATTTTTTTAAATGGTACAACAATTGCTTCATATACACCCAAGAAAAATTGGAATGGTCTACTTTCAACCATACATATTGATGATACAATGGATTCCTCTGTAGTCCCATCCACATCGGGTTTCTTTGAAATCTGAAATAATACCTTCCTTACTTTAAGTGAAGGAGAATTATCGTCAAAAGGAACACATCAAATTCAATGGCTAGAAAATGTAATCGTTAATCTTTGACAATATTTTTCATGTTGTTGAACGTTATGATAAATGTGCAAATTATTTCGTTAAGGACTCAGAAATCCCCTACTAAACATCAAACCAGACGCTTATTTCTGAAGAGTTTTGGATTTTGATTTACGGAAGAACGTAAAGAATGTAGAAACCAGAAATAAATCCTTATACGAAATTAAATGAGAAATTAAGATCCAGTGACAAAATCGCACTTACTCATCGTGAAGACTAAGGGAGTGTATAAATATTGCACTGAATGCCCTACTGCACAGTGCTTCCCATACTTTCTTACTTGCGATCCAATATTCAATCATAATTTTCATCGCACCCCTCTTCATACAATAACAATGTATTGAATTCAATAATAATATTCTTTGACGTAAGGCTACAATACGACTTTAATTGAAAGCCATACAAGTTATTAAGATAATTATTACATTTTGTATATAATTTTGTACATGACAAGCCAATCGAGTTCACTGGTAATTATTAAACTTTTACTTAATTTACTACTGTTAAATTAATTATGAAACACATTGGGCAGTATTGATACATTTATAAGTGCATTATAGTGTAAATGGGTATTTTATTTTTTATTCATCAGAATGCGTTTTGTTTTGCTTTCTGTAAATTAATAAATTTTTAAAATAATTTTTTGTTTTTGACTTTTCGATATACTGCACCCCCCTTACGGGGTTACCCCCACCCCCGAGGGCGTTCGCACTTTTTGGAGAAACACTGCCCTAATGAAAAGAACAGAAAACTAAATTTACGTTTGGTGAAAAACATATTGTATTTTTATTTTCCCTTTATCACATTTGTATAAAAATTTTTTACAGTAAAATAAGAATAAAACCCCCTTTGGGATGATATCCCCTCCGGGGAATTCGTTTTTTTCGCTCGAGGAATACCGGGTTAAGAAAAGCTCTAAATGGCATTTCTGAAAGTAAGTTATTTTCAGCCATAACGGTCAAATCATTTACTCAGCCGTTAAACACAGCATTTGACATTTACTGGTCTGGTGGTCAAAGAAAGAAATACATTTTTTTTACATATGTTTAACTTCGCTTCACCTCGGCGCTTATTCTCTTAGCTCCAGTTCAGTTTACAAAGTTTTGACCAGATTTGAAGTTTCTTTAGATCTAACTGCACTTGCGCAATAAACATAGTTCTATTTTGAACAATAATTGCAAAATCGCAGTTGATTAACCAGATTTATAGAAATAGTGGAAAAATGAAATTTTAGCTGGCAGTTACCAAACTCCAGTTTTAGTACACCAGTTCAATACATGCTGAATACCGTTCAAAAAATATAAAACAGTTTCAGAAATTTTGCTTCAGCGAAAACTAGTGTCAAAAAATTGAAAAAAATAAACACACATGAGCACAAACAAAACCTGATAAAATGTTGAATGATAAAACAATTCTCGGAACATTCCTGTCTATTCAACATATTAAAAATTTACTGATTGATCCGTGGTTAAATTTATCTTGTTTTACTTCAATACATCCTCTCTCTTCTTCAAGATAATGAAATTTTTTTTTCGGTTAGTACTACTGAAAGTCGTTCGAACTTTATAAAAGCGATTTTGATAGCTTTTTACCAAAACCATTTTTAAATTTTCCCTTTTACCGAAAGTTCTGATTCCCGAATAAAGCTCTACCTAATCTTTCACGTAAGTATAAATTTTTCTTAGTACTGTCTTACAAATTTTGCTCCATTTCTCTTGAAACGTTCAGTGTTCTTGGATGTCGTTTTCCTAAGGCTCATTTTGATAAACCGAAATCCATTGCAGAAGCATAAGGTGATTTTACTCGTATTTTTCATCAAATGAAATACACTTTTGCCCTGTTTCTGATTCTTTCTTCGCTAAAAAAACGGCAGATAAAATTGAGACTGAGGCTTTGTTCATATGATGCTTAAATTTAGCAATGTCCTTTCCAAATAAAGTTGGTATTTCTTCTTCAAAAATTGGGTTCAATTTTTTGTGATAGTAATGAAAATTATTTTTGGGTTTTTTTTCAACTGTTTTATTTTTAATTTGCCGTTATCAGAAAACCGTATTATGAACCCGGGGTTTTTTTATACACCGATGAAACCATTTCGTGAAAGTTATACTATGGGGGAGCAACTGAAAATTGATCTTCTTTTACTACAGCAAAAAATACCAAATTTTGGTGTTTTAAAATTTACCAAAATGTTTAATTTTCTTATAGGAATATTTCTCCTTTCAAAGCGCAAGTAAGTAACCTTCAAGCCATATGCTCATGTTAAGAGTTATTTTTAAAATAAATATTTTATTTTACATTCCAAACAAAAGAAAAACTTTGCAGACGATTATTCTGAAGTTTTTGGTTTTTTAAATTTTAAAAACAAACGAGAAAAAAGAATTACAAAAATTTTTCCAAAAGTAGAACGACCAGTATTTGATAAGGCATCCGACTACGTTCGGAATCGTGGTTTTAAAAAGGTGCATAAATGGACAATTTTCATGATATTTAGTATCACTTAAATTAATATATATATGTATAAAATTGTTTTAAGGACATTTTGACAAAAAGTAATTAAAATACAATATTTCGGCACAAAATTAACTTAGAATAACCTTTTTTCTTCCAAAAGGTTCTCCTTTTGTCAAAAATGCTTCTATTATAATATTTTGCCTGTATATAGCTCAGACCAATGTACAGAGGCTCAACTAGAGTTTTAAAAATTCACATTTTTTCAGAATTCAAACCGAAAATAAATATGGGCTTTTTTTTTTAAAATTTTCCCCTCTGTTGTCAAAACATGGATAACCCCACTTCTAAGAACATTAAATTTTTCTCGTTTTATATATATTTATTATAATGTATTATTTGAAAGGAAAAAAAACCTATGTTTCAACAAATATTATTTTTTTTTGTGGCCCACTTAAGGTTAAACCACGTTTGGTTACCTCAAGTTAGGATTTGGGTTAGAAACCCTTCTCTATACAATCACAAAGACCCCATGATTCCTTAGAAACCGTTTTAAAAACTTGAGCTTTAAGCCCATGGAGAAGAGATTTATAAACATTTCGTTAATTTTTGGTGAGCGATTCTACAATTTTGTTGTCTTAAATAGGGAATTGCAAGTACAAACTTTCGTTGACAACAACCCTTTTATGCTTCTCTTTTTGTTCACTTTCTGGTATAGCACATTCGCTGATAATTTATGTGCACCATCGCATAGCTAAGAAACACGACATAATACAGGGTGGTCCTGAATTCATGGCACAAACTTTAAGGGGAGATCCAGGATATGTAACAATTATTTATTATATAGGAATGTATAGGCGTAATTGACGCGGTGAAGACACATAATAAGAGACGAAAGAAAAGACAAAGTTGTGATGGGCCTTTATCGTGACTTCTATTAATAATTTTCTTGAAAAGACTATGGGGCCAGAATGGCAATTTTTTCCAAACAACCCAAGAAAAGAACGTGATTATGTAGATTAGGAAGTTTATATATTGGAGCTTTTATATTCGTTCCCAGAATTCTGATAGTGAGTTCTAAGGAGGGGGAGGTCTAATAGTGCAACTGAAGTTCTAGGAGAGTGCTAAGAGAGTTCTATGCGAAGTTCGAAGCCGAAAGATTACCCATTTGTAGGATCAAGTGGGATCAAGAATAAGTCTGACAGTATAAAGACTGCAGCTGTTTGCTGTGGAGTAGTAGCTAAATAATTTAGATTAAGCTTTAAGACTAGAGCGGATTCTAGTAAGTTAGGAAATCATCTATAAATATAGATTCGGTGGTTTATTGTGCTATTTGTTAGAATTGCAGTTTAAGTCTCATCACTCCTGATCATAAGCCTCCTACACTAGCGTTGTTTTGGTTGAATATAAATAAAGATCATAATAAACTAATTTTATTATGGTAGAGTTTTGGTGGTCAGTCTTTACTCCCCTCAAAATATAGTCGCGTAGATGATGAAGAGATGATACCCCCAGTCCTCGGGGTATCACAAAGTGTTTATTGATAGCGTCGTTGACATGTTTAATGCTTTCATCAATAATTGTTCAGCCCATGGGCAATGAAGTCCAACTGCAGCGCACATTGCTGTGCCATCCACTGTTAGATGGAGAAGATAGTCGGCCTGATTGAAAGCAGGTACTCGCTGAAAATGGAAGAGGTATAAACGATTTTTGTTTAAAACTCTACAAATTGCCTGATGATTCACACTAATGTTATGAGCAACAGATCTTGTACTTGACTCTGGTCTATCACACACTACCTTCAAGATGCTTTCTTTCAAGCTTGGAGTGGGTGCACTCTTCGTCGACCATCATCACGTCTGGTGACGTGGAACAAACGTGTCTAACGATGTTGACGTTGTAACCGTTGAAAATTTCTGTGATCCGGCATTCGTCGATCAGAAAACAGCGTGGGATACATTCGTAGCGCTGCTCTCCAGATACCATTTCCAAGGCCGTATATGTAATGTAAGTCTGCAGTTTTGGCATACGTAAAGTCTCTCACAGTAGCAAATGGCACTTCCCTCTAATAAGATACATCATGTTGAACGGACATCTTCTACACCATACCGTCAACGGACCAACCGATGTAACTCCATTTCTCTTTTCTTTTATTTTCCCTGTTTATGCGTTGACGTGTGATTTGCTCTTATACACTCCTGTACAAAAACTGATTGTTACAAGGTCCTGTACCTACTCTTGAAAGTTTGTACCATGAAATTTAAGATCTCCCTGTATATGATAAATAATCTTTCCATTCATATTTCCTAATTTCGTCGATTGTATTGTGAGTAAATTATTTTGTTTGTTTTACTTTTACTACATCGGTCTATTAAAAAACCTTATTTTCATAGAAATATTTAGATTCGTATGACACTGCACAATTTTCTTTAAAATTTAAATAATAAAATATTAGTTCAACATTGAATAAAGCTGTACTAAGTAAAAAATATGCAAGACTTACTGTGTAAAATTGTTCTGCAGTTGTTTGGTTTGTGTGATTTGCATTAAAACGCAAATGAAACATTTTTCATTAAATTTATCTTATATAAATATTTTCTAAAAATGCTGCAATTTTTCGATTATATTAATCAAATAATCGTAATGTTTCGTTTCTTTTCTGTCTAAAAAAATCATTGCTACCCCCCGAAAGTACATTTATGCTCTATATATAAACATACATTTCATAATATTCACTTTTGGCACTGGGGTGTACCATTTTTCGAATCTCAGTATTGATGTGATTTCGTAACGTACATTATATCCTATTGCAAAACCGGGTCCAAGTTAGAGAGTATGTTAAATGATGTTAAATAGAATGTTTTTTTAAGATTAAAAATATTATTTCATATTTTTTTTCACAATAAAATTTCTAGATTTATTCTAAGGTAGCAAATTAAACCTCTTTTAGTTCCTTTTAAAGATAACTAAAAAGCGAAATATTTTATTTATTTTTTTGTCTGTACTTCTACAAGGATTTAAAAAAGGATTTTCTTTGTTTCCTACTTTTGATAACAGATTTGCGTGAAAAAATCTATCAACTATATCAGATCAGTTATAAAATTTAAGTACAGCGTTGCATTTGCAGTATTTACTCAAATTACAACTATTTCATTAAAATATACGAACACTTCCTTTCACCGAGATTGGAAAACCAATTAAATGATTATCCTCCTACAAAATATATCGCGATGATTAGAACCCGCGACCAACGGACTCACAAGAACGTATCATACCATTAGAGAAAAGTGATCATTCCAATTTGGATGTTGTTACTGGCTTATTTAGACACTACAACAATTCGTCCACACATTTTCTTAAACCTGGATAGCGATTTCGATAGTAATTTTATACTTTCGTATAATTATCGAGGAACCAAGTCCTGGTCTGGAAGTTTGGTGTGTTGAGCCTGTACAGGCTTTTTTACACTATTCTTACTTAAAATTGTGAAGTTCGTAACCAACAGTCCACAGTTACATCAAAATACAACGTTCATTACCAAAAAATTCAAAATCAATTGTAAATTAAATGAATAATTTACAATTATATAACTGAAAATTTTATGCCTCTTAGTTTCCTTACGTGAAATTGTGTTGGTAAGTATAATACTTAAATTAAATAAAAGAATAATCTTGCATATCATTACTTTTGTTTTTAAAGACGAAGCCAAACCCTAATTAAAAAAAATACATTTTTTTAGGGGATTTTCTGTCGTAAGAGAGTTAAGTTATAAATTCTTTATTTGTAAGTTTAAGTAGATAACTCTGCAAAACTGACATATCGAATTTCATATTGGGTTTTCTCTTATCTTATATATTTACAATGATTACTAGTGTAAGAAAAATTTTGATATCTATTCTCAAGGCCATAAAATAAAGTTTTTCTGGGTAACTGAGCTACAAGTTTTTAAAATATTGTGTTCCCGGATCAATGAAAGCTTTAAGTTTCAAATTTTATTTCACTATATTCCGTCCTAAGTCTCATATAATTATATTTTTTATTAAATTTTCTTTTTGAACTGGCCCGAGCGCTATTGACAAACGAACTTGTGATTTCAGTATTCATTGCAAAGAGGACTGCAAAAACAGAGCTGCTCCCCACCGTCGCTTTATACTTTAACACGATGCATTAATGATGTATTAGAGCATAACTAAATTTTATATGCTTAACGCTTCTACAAAGTTAGTTTTCCATATCACCGTCATAATAATTTTCATATTTTCTTTATAAAAAAGACATTATAGCCTGCTGGGATGAATCGAAAAATCTTTCAATGATCTTCTATTTGTCCTCTTTGGGCTAAATATGATCTTTTTAATGTACGTAGACACTCTATACTATTCTAAGGCACTTTGTATATTAAATTGTATGCAGTTCTGGGATATATATATAAACAAACCCGGCAACAGCATTGGGGAGATTCCCACGCGATGGTGCAAACCAGTGTTTCAGCAGCCTAACTCAATCATTTTTCCGATTTCCATTCCACCACCAAAGAGGAGCAGTACAGGTCTAGTGGTGCCATTTAGCAGTTATAACATTAATGAATATAACCATTGGTTTTAATAGTAAATTCTTTTTTCATCTACAAATAATTCATTCAATGATTTTAATTTATGACATAACATAAGGCTATACAAATATTTCCGTAAACAAATTTCGTAATCTTAGAGACTGCCAAATGACACGGATGAATCCTGAATTCCAAACACTCAGTTACATGTTCGTGTGAGTTTTAAGCTTTGACATACTGAAAGTGAATCAGCCCCTCGGCGCTGTGGGTCTTCAGAAGCTCTGGAATTTGGAAAGAACACAGGAGAAACCTTTTTTTCTCAGAACTCCCACTAGAAAATTAAATATGAGTTTTTTGTTTAATACTATTGATAACAGATTTGAATCAAAAATCTATCAAACGTACCTGATCAGTTATAAAATTCATAGTTATCGTTACATTTGCAATATTTATTAAAATTATAACTATGGCATTAAAATATAGGGAACACTTCTTTTCAACGAGTGGGGTAAACCCATTGCATGGTTATCTAACACAACAATACAAAGAAAATACTACTTTCTATTCAAAAGTAAAAACATTTGTTGTTTCAATTCTCGTATGGTATCATGCGCAAAATAAAATTAAACTTTTAATACTGTTGTACTGCCATTTTTATACTATCATATTTTTGACAGGTTATTACATGTGGCTGCAACAATGTGCTCCTATGTAAACCTGCAAATAGGGTCCCACTTGTGATCGGCTCTATTTCTACTTAGCTAATCTAATCATTACTTGTACTATTAAAAAGTTTTATTGTGTGCTAAATTTTTAATTTTTACTGTAAATTTTTTAACCAGTAAAAATCATTACTAAATAATTTTAATGAAAATGAGATGGGTTACAATTAATTTTCATGTAACATTTTATGGGCCGTCAAAACCATTTCCCATTCACTCCAAAATTTATGTTAGCTTTTTACGCAACTTTTCATTAAACTCATTGATAACAAATGTCTACTTTGGAAAATATAATTTAAACTTATTTAGAAAATTTATCAATTTGTGATGAGAGGGTCTACACTTTTGTTGCCTCAACTCATAAATATATTCATCTTTTTAAATTAGTTTATGCTTCTAGTTTTTATTTTTAATTTTTTTTATTTTGCATTCGCTTGGATAGCGCATTCGAGGATATTTTATTTATACCATCGTATAACTCTTGAAAGGTCATGACATCTATTTTGAGTAATTCAAATATTTAAACATGTTTTCTACCCAGATAACAATAAAGTTTATTTTGATATATATATTTTGAGATTCAGATAGCACTGCACACTTTGTTTTAAAGATAGGAATGACGAAGTATATCTTGAATGGAGCTGTACAAACTAATAGCCTGTATTAATTTTTCTAAATAAAAAAAATCTGCGTTTGATGGGTTTATTTCTATTGAAAAACTAATACCATTATGTATTTCACTTGCATTTGCAAACTATATACATTTAGTTAATCTTTAGGCTGGTATTCAATTTTTGCTTATATTAGTGAAATAAACTGACTTTTAAGATTCATATATTCTTACGTCGTTTTTTTCCTTAAGAAGAATCATTTGTACCACTAAGTATTTTTATATTTTGCTTCTAAATATAAATATCATAAATTTGCTTTGCTGGTTAGGAAGTATAGCTGGAAAACTCCGTACTTTCCTGAGTTCTTTGTACCTATTCATCCTTTTATAACAACCAGTCCTGCGTTTTTAAAGTTTTCGTATACTGTTGTATGTTAAATAGCCGAATTTTTTTACAGGTAAAGAATCTTATTTCGTTTTTTTAACAATCCATTTTCTAGATTTCTTTTCGTTAACAAAGTTAAACACCTTCAACATTATTTTACAGATATCTGAGAAGGCAAATCTACTTTGTCTTTGACCTGAGTTACCTCGAGAAATTTTAACAATAAATTAATATATATATTTTATATGGATAATTTCAAAAAAATTATCATCACCCATCTCTAATAAAAACTAATAAATAATAATAAATCTCTAGTAAATTATTTTGTCTGCTGAATCGTGTCCTGGTGCCAGTAAAGTCCATTGACCTGAAAGTGTGAGGAACTTGATGGCTGGAAGTTTGGTGAGTACGGAGACAGAGCAGGCTTTTTTCTCCCTTCTTACTTATATTTGTGAGTTCCGTAACTAAAATTCATCAGTTAGCGCAAGAGTACAATCTTCATTATTAAACAAATCAAAATGAATTGTAAAATAAGTGAATAATTCACAATTTTAGAACTGAAAATTTTATTTCTTTTATTCCCCTAACATTTACTTGCAGAGATGCTTGATATTTATATTGAGTAAAAGAATAAAATTGCGAAACAACGCTTTTGTTTCTTAAAGATCGAAGCCAAACCTTGATTCATTTTTTTCTTAAAGACGAAACTAACGTTAATTCAATTAAAAGAATGCTTTTTAGTCTTATACTTATGGACTTTTGGCCTTAAAAGCTAAGTTATAAATTCTTTATTTGTAAATTTCGGTAGATATTTGTCAAACCGACATACTGCATTTTGTCTTGAATTTTCTCTTATCTTATGTATTTCTGATTATAACTCTTGCGGGAAAAATGTTTGATATCTGATCTCGCTTTCGTTAAAATAGTTTTTATAAAGAATTTACAAGTTTCTGAAATATTGTGTTCCCGGTTCATAGAAAGCTTTGAGTTTTAAATTTTTTCACTACATTCCGTCCTAAATCTCATTTAATTACATTTTTTATTAAATTTTCTTTTTGAACTGGCCCGAGAGCTATTGGCTAAAAAATTGTGATTTCAGGACTCATTGCAAAGAGGACTACAAAAACAGAGCTGCTTCCCACCCTCGCTTTATACTTTAACACGACTGCATAAATGAGGTGTTAGAGCATAAATAAATTTGATATGCTTAACGCTTCTACAAAGTTAGTTTTCCATATCACCGTCAATTCATAATAATTTTCATATTTTCTTCATAAAAAAGACATTATAGCTCACTAGGATGATTTGAAAAAGTTTTAAATGATCCTTCATTTTTCCTCTTTGGGTTAAATATGATTTTTTTTAATGTACTTATGGACACTCTATACTATTCTAGAACACTTTGTACAGTATATTGTATATAGTTGTTCTGGGATATATATATATATATATAAAGACGGCAACAGCATTACGAAAGATTCCCACCCGATGGTGCACACCAGAGTCACAGAGTAACTCATTCATTTTTCCGATTTCCGTCCACCACCAAAGGGGAGCAATACAAGTCTAGTGGTGCCATTTAGCAGTTATAACATTAATAAATATACCCATTGGTTACGATAGTAAATATTTTTTCATCTACAAATAATTCATTCATTGATTTTTATTTATTACATGACATAAAGCTATATACAAGGGTTTCCGTAAACTAATCTTGTAATTTTAGAGACTGCCAAATGACAAGGAAGGATTCTGAATCTAAATTCTCCGTTACATATTCGAGTGAGTTTTATGATTTGACATAATAAAAGTGCATCAACCTCTCAGCTCTGTGGCTCTTTAGAGGCTCTAGAACTCGAAAAGGACAGGAGAAACCTTTTTTTCTCAGAATTTCCACTAGAAAATTAAATATGAGTTTTTGTTTCAGACTATTGAAAACAGATTTGAATCAAAAATCTATCAAACGTACCGGATCAGTTATAAAATTCATAGTTATCGTTACATTTGCAATATTTATTAAAATTATAACTATTGCATTAAAATATAGGAAACACTTCTTTTCAACGAGATGGGTACACCCATTACATGGTTATCTAACACAACAATACAAAGAAAATACTACTTTCTGTTCAAAAGTAAAACATTTGTTGCTTTCAACTCTCGTAGGGTATCATGCGCAAAATAAAATTAAACTTTTAATACTATAGTACTGACACATTTACACTGTCATATTTTTGACAGGTTATTACATGTTTCTGCAAATATATGCTCCTATTTAAACCTGCAAATAGGGCCATGATCGGCATTTCTACTTAGCTAATCATGCTTGTACTTTAAATTTTTGTGTCTATTTTTAATTTTTACTGTCATTTTTTACAAGTAAGACTTCTATAAATAATATTATAAATGAATTTTAAAAATTAATTTTACTATACATTTTGACCTAAGCACTTCTCATGCACACCAAAATTTATTTTAGTTTTCTACGCAACCGTTTATCAAACTTTTGGATCCCAATTGCCCACTTTGGGAAACCATATTTAAATTTTTATAGAAAATCTTTCAATTTGTGATTTGAGATTCAACATTTTTGTTGCCTCAACTCATGAATTCTAAATACATCCATTGATTTCAATTAGTTTATAATTCTAGTTCTCTTTTTAATATTTTTTATCCATTTGCCTTCTCTTGGATAGCGCATTCTATAATAATTTATATTTATCATCATTTAACTCTTGAAAGGTCATGACTTCTATTTTGAGTAATTCAAACTTTTATACATGTTTTCTACCTGAGTTCACAATAAAGTGTTTTTTTCATACATATACTCTGAGAGATTCAGGTAGCACTGCACGCTTTGTGTTAAAGATAAGAATTATAAAGTTTATCATGAACGAAGATATGCAAAATAATAGCTATATAAATTTTCGGAATTAAAAAAAATCTAAGTTTGATGGTTTTTGATTTCTATAAAAAAACACTTTTTTGTATTTCAATTGCATTTACAAACTATATCCATTTAGTTATTCTTAAGCGGATATATAGTTTGTTATTCACTCAGTTTTTGCTTATATTAGTGAAAAAACCTGACATTTTCAGTTTTATATATTGATATTTCGTTTTTTTCCCTTAAGAAGAATCATTTGTACCACTAAGTATTTTTATATTTTGCTTCTAAACATAAATATCATAAATTTTGCGTTTGAGGTTAGGATGTGTAGCTGTTACAAACTCCGTACATTCCTGAGCTGCGACAGTATATGCATCCTTTTACAACAACCAGTCCTTTTTTAACGTAAAGTAGAACCTGTTTTTCTGCAGTCTTTTTTATGCAATTTTATTTTTAGGTGATTTGTTTTGTGAGATTTTATTTTTTTGCGATTTTTTATGTGCGATATTTTTTATGCGGTTTATAAATTTCAATGGCTTCGGCGCTACTGCAATGTTTTCTATCTATTTACCAGTGCGTAACGGAGAATTTTAGGACCCACTATCCCACTGAAAGTCCGATATCACCTTTAATATTTTATAAATTGGGTAAATACGTATTTGGCGTAAGTCAGGCCTTGGACACCTAGAGTCGTGCCCCTCCCCCTAGTAATGCGGGTGTGTACGTAATGCCACTGAAAAATAGACACTTCAAGACGCTCTGTTCATTTGTTATAAACAGTCTCCCGACAATGCGCATTCAGTTTCTTTCTGTCAACGCTCCAGCAGCCCGCGCTTGATTAAAGAAAACTTTCAAGGACAGCGTCATTATCAATAATTTAATAAAATTATCAAGACGGACAAGAAGAACCGGATTCTTTGTGAGCATATAAAATCATTCAAGGATCCAGCTTTCTAACAAACTGGAAAAGCTTTTTCTTAAAATAGATACCATTGAGAAAGAAGTATAAAATTCCAAAAAGTTTTCAATCATGTATAGCTGATATTCGTGACATTTACAAGCAACTCTCACCACCCGACCTTCGTCACAAACACTTGTCCCTTACTTTACGTTGCCAAAAAATATATCAATTGAAATTGCACCTTTAAGTAATGAAAGTGATTTTGAACTTATTCATTACGATGCTCTGGATTACGATGAGGAGCAATGAATTATGTATGTGCTTCTTGAAACCTTTTCCCTATATACACTGAGAATCTATGTTTTAAAATTTTCCATATGTAATAGAGTTAATTATTTATTTTGTTATGGAAGTACTCTTACATATATTTCCGAAATTACTGGGCATATTTTATAATTGCGACTTTTTTTATGCGGTCCATATCCACCGCATAAAAAAAGTTTTTTGTAGTATTTCCACGAATTAGTTTGTTTTATTCAAGAATTTATGAAATTTTTGAATATTTTTTTCCGTTTATTGTAATGCGGTCCCTATCTACCGTACAAAAACAGGTTCAACTGCACATTGAAAAATGTTAAAAAGCCGAATTTTTTAAAGGAAAGGAAAACTAGTTTGTTTTATTTCCAAAATCAGTTTTCTAGATTTTTTCTTCGGTTTACAAAGATTAAACATCTTCTACACTCTTGTATAAATGTCTGAGCAGGCAAATCTGTTTCGTCCTTGACCTGAACTTCCTCGAAAAATTTAAAGAATAAATTATTTTATATGTTATAAAGCTCATTTCAATAAAAGTACTTATCGGGCATCTCTCATTAAAAACAGTGTTAGTTTTCGTCATTTTAACATCCAAATCGTGTCCTGGTTCTATAGAAGTCCCATCGAGCTGAAAGGCTGATGCACTTGATGGCTATCGAAAAACCAAGCCCTGGTTTGGATAGGGTCTGAAGTTTGGTGAGTTGGGAGCCAGCAAAAGCTTTTTTCTTCCTTCCCACTTATAATTGGGAGTTTTGTATTAACAGTCTTCAGTTAGCTCAAAGTACAACCTTCATTACCAAACAAATCAAAATGAAATGTAAATTAACTGAATAATTACCAATTATAGAACTGAAAATTTTATGTCTCTTAGTTCCCTGACATTTTCTTGCAACAAAGTTTGTTATTTATATTAAGTAAAAGAATAAAATTGCACATCAACACTTTTGTTTTTTAAAGACATAGTCAAACAATAATTCAATATATTAAATACATTTTTACGGGAATTTCTACAATACGAAAGTTTAGTTGTGGATTCTTAGTTTGTGAATTTGGATATATAACTACAAAACTGAACTACCGTCTCTTACCTTGAATTTTCTCTTATCTTATATGTTTACAATGATTACTACTGCGGAAAAATGTTTTGAAATTTGTTCTTAATATCAAAAAAATATAGTTTTCTGGAAAATTTAGCAACATGCTTTTGAAATATTGTCTTCCCTCATCAAGGAAATCGTTAAAATTTGAGTTTTATTTCACTATATTCCAACCTAATTCTCATTTGATTACGTTTTTTTATTGTTTTTCCCTTCTTGAACCAGCACGAGAGCTATCGACAAAGGAACTTGTGTTTTCAGGACTCATTACAAAGCGAACCACGAAAACAGAGCTGCCCCCAAAACCAATTTATACTATAACACGACGCATAAATGAGGTGTTAGAGCATTAGTAAATTTGACATGATTAGATCTCTTCTACAAAGAAAGTCTTCAATACCACTATCAATTTGTGAAAATTTTTATATTTTCTATGTAAAAAATGATAGCACCTATTGGATGAATCGAAAAACTATTCGATGAACATACAAATTTCTTCTCTGGGCTAAGCAAGATTTATTAATTGAATATAGACACTCTGTACTGTTCTCGGACATTCTATACAGTAAAATATATACAGTTCAGGGATATATATATATATATATATATATATTCTTATAATAAGTTTAGTTACTAAATATATATTTATATATATAGATGGCGCTATTATTTTTAGTTATGCTGTTTTTGTGCATCGAGTCAGTACACTCATGGGATCCGTATACATCAGGTAAGATTTTAGATTCTTCGCTCATTTTCATTACTATTTCTTATGGTCATAATCATGTTTCATCTCTCTTGCAATTATTTTTGTTTATAAATATTTATATTTGTCTATTTCTCCCGGATTCCTATAGTAATTTAATATTCCAATTCTATTCTATTGCTGTTATATTCACCGACATGGGTTATGGGCCTTTGCCTTGGTTTATCTTATGTGCTATTATGTCGAAAATTTCCGCTGTATGGGAAGGTTAAGTCTCACAAAACACTGTTTAACCCTGTTTCACTGTCCTAAACCAGTGACAGCTCGGGAAATCATAATAATTTTTTCCACTCTTGCTATATTTCTCTTTTTTTGGTTTGTAATGATTCCATGTTCTTGGTTCTTTCGGTTTGATTTCATGATATTTAGGATTTATTAATCTTCTTTTCATTTATTTACTGCTATATATATATATATATATATATATATATATATATATATATATATATATATATATATATATATATATATATATAAATGTAAGGGTAATTAAATTAGATTAAAAATTAATTTCCCTATCTAGCACTTCACTTTTATTTTCTCCTCACCTCTTCAAGTTTGAAACTAATCACCCATTTATTTCTTCCGAACATATGGCCTAGCCAATAAACATGTCTGATTCCAGATCGATATATTTAATAACCCTATATGTTAGCCTTAACTTTCAAGAGCACTCATGAACGCCGTGATCGGTGTCTTAAGTGTTTAACCCACTTAAGACTTTCGGTGGCGTTCGTTTCTCTCTCTGCCTCTTAGCGTCAGAATATGTCTACCTTTCATCAAATAAAGATCCTTTTTAAAAACTAAGTCTGTTTCTGACTCCAAAATCATGTCAGAAATAAAGCCGGCGAGATTCTATCTGCAAATAAATTTCGAAGCTTAAAGTAAAACTTTTCTCAATAGTAAAATAATTTTGAATTAAAAATGAACGCCAACGACCGTAATAACTTATTTGGAAAATTTGATGGAATTCCGACGGTGCTCTACATATCTTTACTGAAGACGTCGGGTTGCCGAAATTAAAAGGAATGGTATGGAAAAAGAAGAAACGTCAAGTATACCAACCATCGAGAAAAGTGCTCTAAATAACGATTATAGGACCAGTTCAACGATATTTCTCTCTACGCAAAAGGGGCTGGATAGCTGTGAGTGAAAAAGCAATGTTCTAATGGCGAAAAAAAAGAAGAAAAAGAGAGAAGCGTGGATCCCCCACCCGTTAAGAAAGACATCACTCCCTTCCGCCAGAAAAAAAATATTCTTCCTCTTGGAATGGTGTTGTGAATTAATTCCAATAATACAGTGATTTGACCAACATCGAAAAAAATTACTAAATCAAATCATTGGGCTACAACATCTGGATTACCGTTCACCAAAGGTTTCTGCCTCTACGAATGGAGGTCAGTTAAATTATATATATCCAATTCTAACATTGAAATGACTGAATTTTGCTGAACAGAACTTTAAGAATATATGATACGATATGATATTTAATTATTATAATATAGTTGTGTTAAAAATTATTCTTTATATTTTAAAAACCCGAGAATAATATACTTTATTTTTATTTTAAAGTGTAATGAATTACATTTATGATAGAAATTGGTTTTTTTAAAGTTGAAAAAATAAAATTAAGTTTTAAAAAAATTACTAATGACAAATACTATGATATTGATTTTATAAGAAAAAAAAAAAGCACGTTGCATTTTTTTCCCTGTTTATGGTTTTGTTAATTATTTTTTTTATGTAACCATTGCATGTTTTTAATTTTTTTTCATTTTAAAAATTTTGTTCTGATACCCCATTTTGGGGATCCAATTTTAAATTTCTTCTTATTTAAATTTTTAATTTAATAACTTGAAGTTTTTTTGATTTGTACAGTATGGGGAGAATACAATCATTATAATTTGTATATGTCTTGAAACTTAAAGACAAAGTGTTCATTTTGAAGAAAACCTCTTATTTTTTCTTATTAGAACCCTGAACATCTGTGGGGGATCACCAGATTTCTCAAGAGATTGTTAAAAAAATAAGAGTGGATACAGTTTATATTAGTGAATGTGTTATAAAGAAAAGTCAAAATTTTTGTCTATAAACGAATACTTAGAAGGTTAGGGGAAGATTAAATTTTTACGATATTTTTAAAGTTAAAATGAATAGTGTGAAAATTTTTAATAAATACTAAAGGTTATGATAGAAAAGAGTCCCATTTCCGATTCACAATTATTTAAAAAGCTCTTTTTAAATTTTTTAAATCTTTTTTATTCTTTATTCCTATATTCTTTAAATTTTTTTTATTTTTATAATCTTATGGTTTATAACGCATATAAATAAAATATTTTTTGTGTTGAATATGCATATAAGTTGTTGTACCCTTTTTTATTATTAATAATTTCATTTTATTAGTCTATTTTTTAACTTTTTAAAAAAAAATTTTTTAAATGCAAAAAGTTTGTATTATTAAAGGGAAGGGTCGATTTTTATACAAAAAAATTTTATTGTTTGATATGATATTAATTTCCCAAAATACAAAAAAGAAAAATATTGAATAATTATCTTTAGCTATAATAGAATCTATTATGAAAAGAGGGAGGCCCGAGTTTATTCTGATGAATAGATTTGAACAAACAATTTCCAGTTATATTACGAAATTCATTTTATAATAAATATTTTGAATGTCATTAATGTGTTTTTGTTATAGTTTCTTTATTTTAGAGAAAAATTATTTGATTAAATTTTTTAAAATTTTTCTTTTTAATATGCTTTTAAATATTTTAGTATTGTTTTTTTATATGCTGAAAAAATTTATTAAATTTTGAGAAAAACCACGCCATACTCCCCTTTTTTAAAATTGAGGAAAGTAAGGGTAATTAATTGATAAAAAAATTAAATTCCCTATCTAGCACTTCACTTTTTTTTTTCTTCACTTCTTCCCAAATTTTCAAACTAATCACCCCCTTTTTTTCTTCCAACTAGACCTGCCCAAAAAACATTCTATTCCAATCGTAATTTAAACCCCATATGTTAGCATTAACTTTCGGCCCCAGAACGCCGGATCGTGTTTTAAGGTTTAACCCCCTTAAGATTTTCGGTGGCGTTCTTTTTTTTTTCCTCGCGTCAGAAAGGGTGTATTCATTTAGAATAAAGCCTTTTTT
>BMAV01009566.1:0-12024 GCA_019973955.1 Trichonephila inaurata madagascariensis | reverse complement strand
ATTGAATATTGGGAATAATTAGTAATAGAGTCCCAATATTACTAATTATGTGTTATTAATATATTGTATATATGATAGAAATATATATGATAATATAAGTGTAAAAAATATATATATTAATTACACATTCCTTTTTTAAATACCATACAAAAAAATTTTAAGTACTGCGAATATTAAATTAATTTTTCCCGTTTGAAGAAATATGATGATTACATTATTTTCGAATATATATAATTATGGTAATATTTGTTTCAGTAAATTATAGAACTTATATAGAATTGTAGAATATAGAAAAAAATCTTTGTCAATTCAAAGAAACTTCAAATTTCCAGGCTATATTGATCTTTAGGGGAAATAAACTTTTTTTCGGGTTTATAATATAGTCTAAGAAAGATTTTCCCCTGGTATAGGTGGGGGGAAAAAAAAAATAAAATATTAATTTTTTGGGGTTTACTGCCCAAAGGGGAAGGGATCTTAAATATTTGAGTTTTACTATGGAAAGAAATGAAACCACACTATTATAAAGGAAAAAGGGTACTTTTATTACTTTTTAATATTTATGATAGAACACATAAAAATAGTTACAAAAAAAACATCTGGTTATTAACAGTTTCTTTCTAAAAATTTTAACAAAAAAAAAAACTAACTGTAAAAAATTACAGATCTGGATAAAGTGGAAGAAGGAAAGACGTTGGATCAAACACGGGGATATATGTTGGGGGAGGAAAGGTTGAATTGGGGGTATGAAATGCGGAAAGAAATTTTACTACTCATTACTCAGTACTCACTCATCATTAATCAAAAATTTTTGATTATTCTAATGAAAATAATTGTTTTGAATCTAAAATCTTCTTCCCAAAATTTGTATACCCTTTTTTCCAAAAAATCAACATCTTTTTTGACGTAAATATTTTGAAATATTTTTTTAAGTTGATTTGCTTCAAACATAATATATGAACAATGTTTCATAGTTAAGTTCTGATTTATAATAATTTGTGATGTTTAAAATAAATAATGGTAGTATGATATTGATTAATTTAAAATTTGGGTTTTTTTAATCCCGCTGTATTTTCAGACTAGCATTGACTTATAAACTTTTTTTCAAAAATTGGGGTTCAAATTATGGGGTTGTGAGACGGAGTTCCCTACGAAAGGGTTTCGCTCAATCCCTTTCTCTTTTTTATTTCTCTTGCTTCGGGGGTAAAAGGACGGCGTCTTTTTGATTCAGTTAAATCCGCTAGAGGCGGGGGGTCTCTGAGGTGTCAAAAGGCCCCGGGTAGATCCAAGACTGGAACGCAATAATTTTAAAGTTGGGTGCAAATCACAGGGTACCCAAAAGATCCCAATTCCAGTTACGTCACACTATTGATTCCCACACCAGGAATCGTCACGTTTTTTTTCCATATAACTATATCCACTCTACTCATTAAATTTTTTTAAAAATAAAAATTTTTTGAAAGTATTTATTTTTTAAAATTTTTCTTGAAATTTTTCCCCGTATACAATTTATATAATCTTAGTCAATTCACACTTTTTAGAGTCTTTATAATATAAGTGACTAAAATAACATGAAAAAAAACTTATATTTAAATCTTCTCTTTTATGCTAAATGCCCCTTTAAATTATTTTAAAAAATGGGGAAACACCAAAAAAAAATTTTTTTCTTTTTTTTTTTTTTTCCTTTTGATATTCTAACCCTTTTGAAAATTTATTTTATTTAAATACTTAAAATACTGGAAAAAAATTTTTTTGAAACAGTTGTATAGAATTTATGTTTATCAAAAATATAAGAATATATAAATTATTTTTTGTAATCAAAAAATTTAAAAAATTAATTTTAGTAGACAAAAGATAACAATATTTAACAGACAATCCTGCTTTCCATTCGGAATTGCTTATGGTTAGAAATAATATTTAAAGGATCGTTATAACTTCAAAAACTGCGTAGTCTAGACATCAACTCAGTTATCTATTTCATGAATCACAAGTTCTACCCGTTTTGTGCGAAATTTTTAGATCTATATTCCTTTTTTTAGTTATACTACCATTATCTTTCCACTTCGTGGGGTATTTCAAGGCAATAGACAACATGCATTCTTTTTTGTTTTCTGTTATCTAAGTCCCAGCATCTTCAATTTTATTGAAAAAAATTTTATAACCCCTCTCTTGATTTAAAAATAACATGATTTAAATTTTAAAACTAAAAAAAATTTTTGTCCCTGTAGAAATCCTCAAGATGATTTCTAGAACCCTTTTGTAATCTCTATTAATTAAAAAAAACATGATTGCCAGTTTCATATATTTTTTTAAAAACGGGTTTTTTTTCGTAACCCTTCGTAACTCCCAATTAAAAAAAGTCGGTTTTTGTAAAACCCCTTCTTTAAAGCATCACTACCAACAGAAGAAATAGGTTTGTCAAATTTAAAGTCTAAAGTCTAATAATTCAAGCAGACATTTTTTTTTTTTTATTTTTGGGACCCCACAAACCTTTTTAAACCCCTTTTTCTACCGTATTATGATTTACGAGTTTTTTTTCCCTGCAATATATTTTTTTGAGTCCCCATTGAAAATTAAGAGACATACATAAAAAAAAAATTTTCAAATTTAAGAAATTTAACCGTTAGAATAATTAATTAAACAAATATATATTCAACTGTAAATTTAAATTTAAATTTAAAAATATTCAACTGTAAAATTAATTAATCAAATATATTCAACTGTTTAATTAATTAAATATATTCAACTGTAAAAAATTTAAATTTAAATTTAAATATATTCAACTGTAAAAAAACATTGTACACGTTGTTCACTTATAATATAAAAAGTCAAATCGTTTCCTACGGTCTTCAAACTCAAAGAACGGAACTACAATGACAATCTTCGCAATCCACAAACGCCATTTTGCTATAAAACTAGTCACCTTCACCGCTAAAAAAACTATCCCTTTAAAAACCCTGCTGCCAAAAATATCTTGGAAGAGGGGGTTTCAAAGAATATTCCCGCTGTATTGTCCAGTATTCTAAAATGGTTTTTTTTGCGATTTTAAAGTGATGGGACCGTTGGTAGATAAAGGGTTAAAAATCGATTAAAAAAAATTTTTGCCCAAACTCTGCTTAAAAAGGTGTATTGACACCATGTTTCAAGCTCGTAGGTCTAAAATTTCAGAGATCTTTGTAATGGGGGAGTCGATTTTCTGCTTTAAAAAATATAGATGGATCTAAGCGCACCATTTTCATTCGAGAATTGAACTTTTTGAAATACGGAAAAATAACAGAATATATGCAAAAACGCCTAATGAATCTTTCCAATTTTTTCCCAAAGAGAAATATCTTTCAAGTTGAAAATGCCCTTTATACAAAAAATTTTTTGTTTTAGTAATAGAAAAAACCACTGCGTGTACGCATAATGCGAAAAAATTACAAACCGACTACCTGGGTTTTGTGAAAAAAAAGTTCCCGCGAAGATTGAGTACTTTTTAAAGAGATTAAAAGGACTGAACCCCGTGGGTTCTGTTTGAAAATTGCATATTCTTAAAAGCAAAAGATCCGAGAATGATTTGTCGTCTGGGGGAGAACTACTGAACCCCGTCTATACCCCCTTTAGATTTTTACACTTTTTTCCCAAATAGAAATCGAAATTTCAGGATTTATTTTGGGAAATAATAAAAGGGTGAATAAGACCATGGGGAGAGAGAAAAATTTTCGTATGTGGATTAATTTTACGAGAAAAGTTTGAATCTACCGTGGTTGAAAACGTTTAAAGATACCATAGTTATGACATTCAGTTTTTTTTTGTGTTTCTGTTTCTGGTTTTTTTTTTTTGCAGCTTTTTGAGAAAAAAAATTATAAAACTTATTTTGAACGTATCAATATGCATAGATAGAACTTTTAACATGAGTGAAATTTATATATTTTTTTATTTCTGAATAAAAAAATGGAAAAATTTAGTTTGCCGATTGTAGTCAGTTTTGTTATTCATTTTTATTTATCTTTTAATTTTACTAATAGTTCTTCAAAATAATTTAATAGGTATTAATAAATAACCCTCCAATTAGGAAAGGTACAGAAAGGTAATTAAGGTATCTTACAACATTCGGAGCCGTGATTTTGAAAAAGAGTATAAATGAATATTTTTTTGATATTTAGTGTTACTTGAATTAAGAATATACTTATAAAATTTTTTCAAGAGCAATATCACTATATATATATAGAAAAACTTTGAAAATGCATTTTTTTTATATATTTTCAAAACATTATTATTTAATGAAAAAATGCTTCTTTATTAATATTTTTTGTATATGTAACTAAGCCTTCTGAAAGGCTGAACTAGGAGTTTTGAAAAAACATAGTTTAGAAGTAAATTTATTCATATTCCAATACATCAGACAAGAGAGATTGTAACAAAAAACACTGGCAATATTTCATTTGATCGTAACTCTGAAAAAAAGTGTGGAATTTTCACAATTTGTAGGTTAGCTGTGCAACAAATATACTCTGCCCATATCTATATATACTTTCAAAACATTATAATTATGGATGTAATTTCCATAAAAGGAAAATGTTTTTTAATTGCGTCATGTTTTCTTAATTTCTTGCTAATATATTGCGTTTGAATTATTTTTTATTTTAATAATATTCTGAAACAACTTTATGAGTATATTTTAATTCAAATGACACAAAATAGCAAAGAAAAAATCAATTTATACGCTTTTCCAAAATCCAGATTCCGACACGTATTAAATATCTTAAAATAAACATAACACATAAAGATATTAAAATAAAATTTATAAACAACAAACATTTTTATAACAGTATAATGGAAAGGAAAAATCTTAATAAAATATATTTTAAGTTGTGTGTTTTTTCATCTGTTATACTTTGAAATCTTAATCTTAATCTTATTGCATTTCTGCTTACCTTCTGATATCTAAACTGTGCTTTTTAACAAAATAGAGTCTAAATGTAGAAATTAAAACAAGAATTCATGCTTGCTTAAAGTTTTTCTTATTCTTTTCCAATTTTATTTATTGTTTTTAAAGATCTAAAATGCATTGACAAATTAAAAAATAGGACATAGAAAGCTGAAGGAGAAAGTAACATTAGGTTAAACATAATGTTTCATTCTTTTCAAAATACAGGTTATTAGAAGACAAGGTAAGACAAGTAGAAATTCAACATAACTAACAATTTAAGTACGAATGAATGGTTGACAGGACCATAAAAAAAGTGATTCTGTACAGGATAGTGAAGCCAGAATATAATATTAATGTTTGAGTACTTTTTATTTGAAAACGTATGCTGAATTTGGGTCCTTTTCTTTAATATTAGCTGAAAACAGCCTTAACTATTGTGCGTCGAAACCCTGAGGGGGGGGGGGAGATTTTAAATAAATCTGCATCTTAGATTTTGAAGAAACGTGATTATAACTAAAACAAACAAATTAATAGAATAAAACGAAATTAATTAAATGAGGGTTGTTTTTATGCTCATCTCGATGCTTGGGTATTTATATATCAAAAATTTGGAGCTTTCTGTTAAGAAATATATTCACCTATATTGAAAATGCCCTTTTAAATTTATAATATTTGTAGAGTTTATATTTCAGTTATTTCCTTTGGTAAGAAAAAAAAAAGAAAAGATCATTCTAGAGCTATACTTTTTTTTAACACAGACTTTTTTCTCTGGAAGTCATTTTTAAAAAGTTTTGGATTACTAAATCTTTTCGAAATGGTCCATCAATATTCCAGTTATTTAAATTTGCCATAAAATTATATGGAATTTAACTATAGTGATTTTCAGGGGTAAGAAAAATTACGATAGTTTAAATGTTAATACAATTAAAAGACACTTAAAACTTGAATTTTGATTTAAAACTATTAATTAAACTTGAATTAAAATTAACTCAAAACAAATGATTTTTTGAACAAGAAATAGATGTTCTCAGCTATAATGTTTACATTTAATTTTAGGTGACATTTCAGTATACCTAACAAAAAGGCCGCACGGGATTTAAAAATATTTTAAATACATTTTTCTGTTACAAATGTCTGAAGATTATATTTTATAAAAAATATCGAACTGAATAAAGTACAAAAGAGAAATAATTTATTTAATACATTTTAAAAGTTTTTGGATTTCTTTTAAAACTTGATTTTTTTTTAAAATTATCTCTTCAATGAATGCTTTTAAGTTTTTCAATTTTTATAACATTCTTTCAGAAGTATGCATAAAACTTTAATCCATAAGGACTTAATAGATTGAATATAAAGGAATATCAGTTTTTCTCTAAAAGTTTGAAATATCTTTTCAATATGTCTTACGTCAAGTTTGAAAAAAGTCACCACACACACACACAACCACGAAATTCGGGAAAATTAATGAAATTTCAACAGTTTGAAATTTATCACAATTATAAAAAGGTAACTTTAAAGATTGTTCTAAAACAACTATATATACTGAGTGTTAATACAATTTTGATTAAATTCAATTTCAATAATTTTGCAATTAAAAAGTGATGACGAAAAACATTTTGAACTATTTTTCATAGAAGTTATATAAGTTCAATTATAAACTTAATTTTAATTAAAATATAATGATTGAATGATATTTATTAATACAAAAGTGTAAAAAATAAATAATTATCTCAAATGTTTTCTTAGTGAGCTTGAGGTCACAAATTTAAAAAAAAATGACTGATATGAAGTCAATTTTTTGAAGTTACTATATTTTAATATGATATTTTTCCTGTAAAAAGAAAAGAATAATATCATAATATTATCAACATAGTATTTGTAAACTTAAGTAATTATTAAGCGAAATGTTTTTAAAACAATGCACCCTTACAAAACATTCTTAAACGACAAATGCGTATTTAAAATTTTCATTTCATTCTTTACATTTCGATCTTCATGAGAAAAAATGTGACAGCTCAAATTTTTTTATTTGAAGTTTTAGTTTAAATGATATTGCGATTTCATTTGAAGTCAAAATGAAACTGAGAAACTGTCACTTGTCTTGTTTTTAAGGCTTGAATCGAATACCTTTCATGTCAAACATACACATGTGATATTTTTCACGAAAAGCAAAAGACGTAAAATAAGATGAACGTGAACTTTAAATAAACGTTTACCCACCTCCCCGTATTGGAAGGCATAGTATTACAATTGCGCTTTCAAACATGTGGGAAGGTTATTCCAAGCTCATGCAGAGCAGAAGAATTTTTTTTTACTCATATATAAGTAACATACGTACTGTGTGGTGAATGAAATAACAAATTAAAATGCCAGTTTATTATCGAGATCTTGAGGCGCATAATTTTAAAACTTAATCCGTATATTTAAATGTTTAGTATATATTTTGCAGAATACTTAATTTTCCAAAAAATAACACATTTAGTAACACTTGTAATCAGAAATATCTACTTTTATTTACAAGAACAAAATTACAGTAAACAGTTATTTTTTGCCTTTTAGTAATAAAAACATACGTATATGAGTTTAAGTATGTGATTAACTCATCATGAACAAAGTATATTTGGTGACTATATTTTTAAAGATAGATACACGCACAAAAAAATTCAAAACATCGAGATTTGATAGCATTTCGACTGTGAAAAAGAATGGCACAAAAAATAATCACGTACTTCTTTTCTATTCCAATTCCTTTATTCACTCTCTCCCTATATATATATTTATTGTTTAAATTTTTAATCGTTAATAAAATACTTTCTATTCATCCATTCCAGTTCAAATGCATTTTTTAAAACTTGTAGTGGATTACATTTGATGCTAATACAGTTTTTTTTAAAATATTTAATTAACTAGTTAAAATTTAATTAATTAATTAATATATATATATATATATATATATATATATAATGTCAGCTATCGAAAAATTAAGACGAAAAAATTATAAGAGTTTTTGCACATCGTTGATACTGCTTCATATTATAAACATGTTTACAAATGTTGCAGATGGCATATAAACCTTTTCTTTTTTGGAAATTATTTAAAACACTGTGTTTTGTGCCAAGAAAATTAAAATATCGCTTTTTTTTTTTTTAATATTAAAAAAAACATGATTTTGCATGCTGTTACTGATAAAGTAATACTTACTTATCAATCAAAAAGAGTTCATAATAATGTAATAATGAATAATAATCATTTATGAATAACAAGCTAGCAATTTATTATTGATATAAAAACACCATTTGAGCATTTTTACAACTTCAAAAAAATATGAATGTCTGTTTAGTTAAGCAGAGAAGAAATATATGCGCATCTGAAAGACACATATGTTGCCTATGAATAGAAAATAAAACCACTTTGAGATCTCAATATTTTCAGTATTGAAATGTTTCAACCAAGTTCAAGCAAATGTATGAGATTTCCAATGTGTTTGAAGTTCAAGTACAGTGAAAATCAAAGGCCAAATACATGCAGTTAGATTTTTGTTTTACATGTAAATCTTATTTTAATGTAAATTTGTACAAAAGATTAAATATGTTTAAAATGATGTACTAGAAATCAGATATTTTAAATGCTACATTAATTAACTGTTTTTTAGTAAGTGGATTATGAAGTCAAAGTAACTATTAGGAAACTCAAAGCAATTTAGATTAAATGTAATTGCATTATGTAATGAGTAATAGTTATTTTTATTTTTTAAGTGCATGTGCTCACAAAGACTCACCTTAAAATTTTATGATAAAATGTACGAGATCAAAACATTTTATTTTTCAAAATGTATTCGCCAAAATTATAAGACTTTTCCAAAAAAATTTTGATACAGTTGTATGGTTGAAATGTAGAATAGGTGATCCCTTGGATTTAGTGATATTTAACTCGATACTAGAAGAAGTTCGACTCTTAATTCCTTCGGCTTCACTTCATTACTCTCTGAACACCTATGGCAGCATATAAGTACATTCTATAACAAAAAAAAAAAAAAACGACGCACCAAGAATGAGTTATCAGATAAAGACAAAAATTGGTGAGAAAGAAAGTTATGTGCGGAACAGAAAATGATTAAAATTTCAAAAAAATTGAATGATTAATTTCAGTTGCATATTTAAAAAGAAAAGGCCAATGGGTGTTGCCCCATCTCAAGTTGATGCAACTGCCACAACGGGCATAGAGTGATTAGCCCCTTGATGTTCTCCGGGTATTTTTCCCAAATTTGTTCCAATCATTGGACAAGGTCGTCAACATTCCCTGGTAGTTGAGGTAACCCCATCATATCCCGAATATCCATTTGAAAACTTGTGATCGGGATCCAAAGGTTTAACAAACTGAAAAAGTTCATAGAACACGGGGTTTGATGTGGTCGGGCCTTATTTTCTAAAAAAAAAGGGCCCAAAACCTAAAAAAAACTTTTGGAAAAAGCTGAATGTCATCGACCACCGTTGGGCTGTAAAGGGCCTCTAATGATGACAAAAAGAGGACCGGTTGCAAACGAAATGGCATCCAAAACCATAACCCTGGTTGAGGGCCGGTAAATGCAAAGTGAAAGCAGGATCAGCACACTGCCGGGCATCCCAGACAGCCCCGATGATCGTCGGGACACATTTAAAAGAAAATAGTCCAAACACTATGTCCCCAGTCAGCATGATTTAAACCTGATAGAACCAAGCACCCCCGAATCTGGCAGACGTGTTCGCGTAAGTGGCAGGGGGGCGGTCGGTACGAGCGAAAATTTTCTTCAGCAGAGGTCCGTGAATGGACACTCACGTGTGGGTAAACGTCTGATGGTTGATAACGATGAATCAGGTGCTGGACAGTTTATCTGACAATCAATCGCCCTTGATCTGCTGCCCCTTGGTCATGTACCACAAACCCTGAAATCTGCAACTGTCCATTCTTTTTTTGCTAGATCCTAAATGGCCGATCGTTTGCCCCTATGACGAGCGATTCTTTGTTTTTCCTTTCCCGAACACAGCTCTAAAAGTTGAATCCTGCAAAAACTTTTTTCGTTTGGGAAGGGACCCTGAATCTTAATGCAACAGAAATTTTGACATTATATTGAAAATCCCTTTTTATAGACATCTGCTGAGTGCACAGTTCCCTTTCGCTGTAGCTCCCTTTCCTTCGCTAGACACCAAAATTTTAATCATTTGCATGTTCGATAAAAAGTCTTGCGTACAAAATTTCATTACAATCGGGGAACTCCTTTTTCCTTTTTTGTTATAGGTGTGTTTTGCGAAATTTGTTCACCAAAAAATCGGCTTTGACAAGGGCCTCCTGTTCTATACTTTAACCAATCGGTGTTATTAAATTTATAAGAAGAATAAGTTTATTTAACGCTCCTCTAAGTGTGCTTGAAGAAGTCCCATCCATATGCGCTACTCTCAGATGCATCAACTCATACAAGGTTTAAAAATTTTTTTAAGGGTATGGCTGCCTTGGATTTTTTTGAAATATATAAAATTTAAATTAAATAAACTTTTTTTTTATTTGAAATGGGAATGTAAAATTTCCCAATGGTTTTTCAAAGTTAAATTAATTTGGAAATATTAATTTTGGGTAAATTTTAGTAAAAAATTGCAGTTGGGTAAGGATTGTTTTAAAAAATTCTAATTAATATTTTTATAATATTTATCAGTACATAAATTTTAATTATCTGTTTTATAGCTATAAAATTTGGGGAAATACTTCAAAAAGTTTTGAAATATCTTTTCGCAAAATAATTTTTAAAAAACACTAATGTTATTTTCTCACAAGTGTAAAAATAAATAAATATATACAAAAAGATTAGATTATAATCCAGATAAATGAAAAAACTAAATAAAACTTTTCAAAATTTCAAGAAATTCTTAAAAAAAATTCTGTAGTGAACTGTGCCGTGAAAAAAAATTGAAAACATAGCCCAGAAAATGCTTTTAAAAGATTTTTACAATTAAAAAATTTTCATATAATTGACATTTTTTAAACCTATATTTATAGCTCAAGCTTTTTTTGCTTCATGTAAAACTGATTTGGGCCCATTTATTTTCCCCTTTTTGTTGTTTTCGGTTTTTTTGTAGACTAAAAAATTGTCTTTTTTTAGCGAAATTTTGGTAAAAAACTGCAGTTACGACAAATCTTGTCACAAAATTCTAATAAATATATTCAAATTATTTTATAAATACATAAATAAATCTTTATCTGTGATGGGGAAACAAAAAATTTGGTGCTTTTTTGGGAAATTTTTTTAAATGCCCAAAATTTTTTGCAAAAAAATCAATTTCTTTAAAAAATTTAAAGCTTTTTTTTCCAAAAAGCAATTACATAAATATATACAAGAGATTAGTTTTGACCCCTAAAACCCGATAGAACTAGATAAAAATGTTCTGAAAATTTAGATTTAGTATCTTAAAAAAAATTTTGTGTAGAACATCGAAGAAAAAATTGAATAAAGTTTTTCAAAAAAACATTTAATAATTTTAACCAAAATTTCTTTTTTACTTACAAAACATTTTTAAAAATCCCCCATTTATAGCTTGCCTTTAAACTTCATTTTAACTAATTTGACTTTTTTTGGGTTTTTGTTTTTCTGGTGAGTTTTGTTGAGGGTAAAGACTGGCATTTCGATTTTGAATTCTCTCTGTGTCAACCCCCCATAATTTTAAGTCATTTGACAATTTCTATATCCAAATAATTAAAATATAGGCAAAACCCAAAAAAACCAGAATTATATAAGATGACAGCAATTTTGAACCCAAAAATAAAAATTTTTATGAACAAAATTTCTTTCGGCAAAACAGACCACAATACATTATTAAAGCTTTATTATTGTTTTTTAGTCATGCCATGAAGGCATTTTTACAATTCTTATCGCAGAGGGAAAAAAGTAGGCTTTATCCTTAAAACACTGAATTTGGTTTCTTTTTCACATATAATTTACATCAATAATGCTTGTTTATACTTGACCCCGCTGCTTTCCCTGTTACGCCCCCGCATGGGATTTTTATTGCTAGACAGCAGGAAAGAAGGAGCTATTCAGCAGATTACATTTTTTTGAGGCATCCAAAATTGCCGGGTGGAATCCC
>BMAV01009565.1:71567-87427 GCA_019973955.1 Trichonephila inaurata madagascariensis | reverse complement strand
TACAGTGAGTAAAATATTTTGAGTAATATATTTTCAGTATTAGTGATCAAATCACGCAAGACAGTTACGTTTCTCGCTTCCAAATATATATGCTACGCGGTAAACAGATTTAGTATGTAATTCATCATGGATATTTTGTAAGAGAAATTAATTTACTGTTTTAATGATTACTGAGAATAACAACTTTGTTTTATTGATTTGAAAGGCAAACAGATGTTCTTATTGTGCAATAATAGTGAGGGGATCCTCAAGTAAAGTAATAATGAAAAACATTAAAAAACGTTCATCAAAATTTTAAAGCCAATTATCTTGTGCGCTCCAAAATAAGAAATATTTTTTTTCTCTAAGATCAGTTATTATCAAGCAACCAAGCAATTTTGCTAAATCTTTGGAACGATATAAAGCTACAATATCGCCGTCATTTAAAATTTCGCCTTTTATTAACTAAGGGAAAAACACATAACGATGGATATTTAAGAAAAGGCGCCCCTTTTTTAGAAGATTCCGACTCATTATTTGAAGCCTTTAAAATCGGTATTAATCGGTTATAAATAATTTATAAATGATGGTCAGAAGAATAACCAGAGGACCTGAAGCAATTTGAGTTACTTTAGAAAGAAATTATATGAAAAAAATGCATTTTCTTTTTGCTACAGTTAGATGAAGCAATAGACATATTAAGACAACTCAGTTAGTGGTTTTTATACAAATGGAATGTTCAAGGACTTTTACTTTAAAAAAAAAGAATCCTGTAACTTCCTTCAATTAAAAAGGCACATTCAAGGTCAAAATTTGTTTTTCTGGATTTAAATGTTTTGCGACGTTTAATAAATTACCATGGCGTTAATTGCTGACTGGAAAAAAGATTTGATTTACAGCTTTATGCAGGTAAGTTTCTTCATTGCTTAGATTTGTATCATATCACCGTACCATTGTTTTATAGATCAGGAAAAATTGTGCGCGAAAAATATTGGTTTCAATAATTCAATTGGTTTCAATAATTTAATTTCTTTTTAATGAAAATTATTAATTATATTCTATAAGACTACGAGAATTCAACACAGATAATTAAAATTATTTTTGAAAAAAAATAAATAAATGAGTTACTCGGATCCAATTTCCTCACATTCCTACTTCGCAGAATATTTCATAATGCACCAATAAATAATTGAAGTATCATAAATTTTGAAAAAGTAAAGCCAAGAAAAATTTTAAATTAAACTTTCGTTCATTTGTGTGTGAAACCTAAAAAGTTCAAGTGCAAAGTACATTCATTTTAAATAATTATTCTCAACTTCTTTGAAAAAAATTTTAAAATAATTTTTTTTATGGTCCCATTTATTTTAACAACGTGTCCCTCGTCAATTTTCTCGTCACATATATATTTCAGATCCTGCCCCCCCTTTTTTTTAGCACAAATATGTTTATTCCAGAAAAATATTTCTGGGTAAAATCCAAAATAACACAAAATAACATTTAATGTTTTAAGTGTTCTTCAGAATGTTGCATTTGAAATATTTTTCTTAATACTGCTACTTATATAAAGTTTCATTTGATTAACGATAAAAACAATATTATGATTATGAGCGTTAAAAAAATGCTTTGAAGAAATAATCTAAATCTTCATCTTTCATGAACCATAATTGGATATACAAATAAATAACATTTCAGCTTTGATGCACATCATGGATATTTATAGTACTCATAGCAAACACTGTAAAATGGAGAACAGAATTTTATTTTGAAATATTAGAATTAATACGAGTGTTATTCGAGTACGATACTCAGTTTTGTTGAGACATAATTGTTGTCTACAGAACATGCGGATTATACTTCGGTACGATCGGTGAACGTGTCGGACATAATCAAGTAATAGTAATGCAGACTGATAATCAATGGATGCAGGAGGAACAAATAACTAACAGCATCAAATGTACCAGATTCGTTGTATGACTACACGGGATGATTGATATCTTGTGCGTATGCCAATAATGGATATCACTTTCTTTGCCACATCAGGAGCCATAAAATCATCAAGTACGTTCTGTTACCCAGCAAATAGTTTGCGTCCACACGTGCAAATTGACATCATTTGCAGTACGGTGAAATTCTACAAGACGTATATTGCTGTGATTAATTTAGTCTCAAACCCACACTCCTTTGCGTTTGTAATGACGTATTGAAAATTGGACTTGGGCAGACAAATGATACGACATTGCTTTTATATACAAATTGTATTCTGTCTACCAAGTTCTTGGAATTAGAGTCTGAAGACCACAAGGTTGCTAAGCATTGCCTTATGTATTGTTATACAGGTCCTATACTTGATAGTACGGTTTAAGATGGTATAGAATCCCTCCCCCCTCCCTCCAACATCAAGTTCTGTACGTCTGAAGTTTTGGTGACTGTTGTCCTCCAATACCTTCAGAGCTTATCTGCAACTACATTTTAACATGATATGTACAATGCTCACATATGGTTCCCATTGTTGAACAAATTACCATTTACCTGATTGCAATTCTGTCTTGATATGCCAGTTCTTCCAAACAATCATCTGTCGAACGCATCTGGTTCTTTATTAGAGAACGACTGACTCACCATAAAACACTTATTGCTTCAACTAATAAATTGCAGTAATGTGGTGAGGCAGCATGGGATACCATACCCAAACAAGACGTCAAAATTCCTTTTATTCTATGCCGAATCGTGTAGCAACGTGCCAGCTGTGGCGGGAAAACTCAACACTAAATTCATCGTCTCCCTCTTTTAGCAGAATTCTTTATTTTTATTCTCATTGTACTGTGTATTATCCCTCTATAAAGTTTGACTTTGATATATCTTGATTTTCTCGGTGTAACATTTTTTAAAAATAGCGTGTGTGGCAACTAAAGAGAAAAGTTGTTATTAATATTAGAATACTTAAATGTGTTTCATTTCATATCCATTGAATTCAAAACTGACATTAAACTAATTTGCACTTGTTGTTCTATACATAAAACTTAGATAAAATTTCAAATTTGATAATTGGGCAAAGTCGTTCAAGTATTAAGATTATTTGAAAAGTTTTTCAAAATGAAAAAAAAAAGTTATGTTATATGAGTATTTATAAATCAAGTACATTTTGTTTACTTATACGTTTCATTATTGTTGAAAAATGTGTACTTTTTAAAAGAAAGTTTCTTCAAAGAGCAAAAGTTGGCAATAAGCGGATCATCTGAACACATATGATCACATTTATAGTGTGACTATGACGTCACATGAGTTTTTGAGCTGATTGGCTAGAAACGTGTGGTTCTTATTATCACGTGATTTTGACGTCACATGAAATTAACCCATTAATAATTTTAAAAAATTCAAAATTTTTATTTTTGAAATTTTCTTAATATATGTACAATTTTATTAAGAATATTACCAACAAATACATTTTTATGATTGATTTGAATTTAATTTTTCTCACCAAACTATTTTAATCTTCATTTCAGAAATTGAATATTCAGTTCATAGAAAATAATCACAGTCACTTGGTAGAAAATAATTTATTTTCAAAATCTGAATATCAAATTACTTAGACATTTCTCCTATATATGTCAATGTACTTATACCATTTGTCTGGGAATTTCTGGATAACTTTAGGGAAAAATTCAGAGGAAGTATCGATGCACCATATATAAGCAGACAATAGCTTACAATTTGCCTTCGCATTGCACATCGCATCCTTTATTTTGTCGAAGAAGCTATTCTTACTTCGCTTCTGCTGACTCGTAAGTGCTTAAAGGAACCCATAACGCCCACACTCCTTCCAACAGTACATTGTTGCGAAGAATTGACAATAATGTTCTTCGATCAGTTCCTGTTTCGATTTGCAATGCATCAAATGTTACACACTTGTTCCCATATCGAATCTCGACACCACAAGTGAGCTGGGCTTTCTGCGAAGTTCACTATGCTAAAGTGTCTATTTCTTGTTCCTTGCTGTCGTGTGAAGTTTATTTACGACGGGTGGGGACTCAAGTCAGTAATTTATGAATAGACCAAATGTAGACTTTTTTATTAAGAAAATCATCAAAAAGGGAGCATTTATTGATTATTTAATGTTTATCAATCAATAAAAAATTGAAAATTTTGCTTACGATTTTATTAGAATTTATATGCAGAATTCAAATTTGTAAATTATTTAATGTTATGACGAAGAGGTTTTTTAACATAAATAAGGATATGGCAAGCATTGAGTGATTGCAAATTTCTTTTTTTTTTGTTGAGTACTTTTATATAATAATTCCTTGTCATTGTGTGCTAAATTCCATCCCTACATTTTTTATTTCTTCGTTTGGCAAGAAAGTTCTTCAGAATGCAATTCTAAGTTAAAAAGTAAGAAAACGATTTTAACAATAAATTCTCAGGTGGTTAAAATTGCCACAAATTCTTAACAATATTTCACTTCAGTACGTATGAATTCAGAAACTTTCTTTTAAATCGACAGCGTCAGTTTAACTTTCTAACCGTTAATGGGTTAAATCGATCGACTTCTATAATTTATTTCGTAATGGCTCCCATGGGTCTTAATTATTTTTAAAGTTTTCCTGAAATAGATACATTTGTTTAGTTTATAACTTTTTTAGCCTTAAGAATTGCTTTTTTTTAACAAAAGAGAAAAAAAGGATATTTTACCTGATTTGGTTAAATCGATTCAAACTCGTAACAATCATATGCATAAGGTACTACTCGAAAATATTAACTATTGTTGGAATTCTCATTAAAAAAAACCCCTACTTGCGAATTTGAATCATCATGATAGAAACACATTTTTCTCGTTTATTTGGTTGTTTTAATTGCATATGACTCTCGTTTTGATGTTTTGATGAAGCTTTGGGTTAAATAAACACTGCAGATAAAAACAAATAATAAAAAAAAAATCAAGCCAATTTCAACTTAGGTCAAAAAAGAAAAATTTTACTCTTTAGTTACTTTTTATTAAATAATTACAATTAAAATAAATATGTATATTCATATGACAGAATCACAATATTAAGTGACAAAACACCTTTTAAATTAACATTAAATTTTTTTTAACCACATTAAATTTGTAATTGCATTTTTCAATAAAAGTTGAATATAATATGAAAGAATTTATCTCAAAATCTGTGTAAGAAGAATGCTGATGTCTAACTAGCATATGATTGCTTAGGTTAAGCTAAATCTTCAACAGAAATTTAACAAAAGCTGTTTTATCCAATGGTGCTGCCCTCTAGAGGAATAATATCAACTGACGAATATCTTAAACTATAATTAATTAATTAAATTTAATTAATGAATTAATATATATTTGAAAAACTATATTAACATCGAGTGTCATCCACTGCAAGTTTAAAAAAATGTATTTGGACTTGAGTGGATGAATAAAAAGTACTTTATTAACGATTGAAAATTTGTGTGTGTATTTGTGTGTGAACAAGATATATAATGTTACGTAGATCCGAGGGTTCAAAGATTTTATGCAAAACAATCACAAAGAAAATAAACAGTTCTTGAAGAGCGATGCAAATTTATTATCAAAAATCCAATCCTTTAAATACAGGATTCAACAGCAATATTCACAGAGTAAATATCCGAAGGTCTTCACACCTTCAACAGCAATCAAACACAATAATCAGTGTTTAAAAATACACGTAAGTAAAGATTATTCACAAGCACAGCTGAGCTAATTGATAGTCAAAACAATCCTCACTACTTGCTGGTTTAATCCAGACCGCCGTTCCGGCGAGCATCTTTATTTTATATATGCGCGACAGAAACTTCCAGAAATATAACTGCTCGCGTCATTGAACGTGACACTAGTGGAGTGATCCATTACTTTCTAGAAGATTCCAGAGGGTTTCGATCTCGCCAACATGGTCGCCAAAGTCGCTTAATTGGCCGCCAACTTGGTCACCAAAAATAATGCCAACTTGGCTCTACTAAAAAGATTTCGCCAAGTTCTCATTGAATCGCCATTATACCGTAAAAGGCGGCATTGCTTGTGAATAACACAATTTTAACATGAAATAAATATAACATAGAGTAATATAAATGCATTAAACACTTAAATACAAATTGTTTTCACTATTTACCCAAAATTCGTAACAATAACTATATATAGGGAGAGTATGAACTAATAGTAGAAATTGAATGAATAACTTGCAGCCAAAACGTACAAAAGGGGAGAATTAGGAGATGGTATTTGTGCTTATTCTCCAATACACCTAGTTGTGCCATAAGTTCTGATACAAAAATTTGAGATCGTATGCTGTAACTCAAACTCAGCAGACACTTCTAAATTTCAATTTTAGAGATCGTCTGCAATATTTTTCAAATAATTCTACCTTTTCACGCATGTTGTTCTAAACCAGTTAAGGATTTAACACTTTCAACAGAAGCATGTAGTAGATATTTCTCTGCACCGAAAAAAGAAAAGCCCGTTAAACATTTAACGAGGTTGTTAAACATTAAGAGATTTTCTGAGACTATCGTCGTTCAAGACCATACTTAAAAAAATCGTCCGCGCTTGGTGAGAACAGCTCTCGACAAAGCAATCAAGGAGAAATTTTTTCGAGGCCCTTGTCAAAAAAATTTTTTTTTGTTAAACAGATGAACAAGTCAAAAACAATGTGTCCTATAATAAAATGAAAATCTTAGACCAGCAATATTCTACCTACGGCTAACCGAGCCTTTTTAAGTGGCCCGGTCATGGTCCATTGCTATGAGAAATTCACTTATTTAGGAGCATCGTATTAAAAATTTGGCGAGAAATTCTTTGTCAAGAAATCCAGTATATCAATTTTGCTTGCTTCTGTCGGTGTCATACGGGTAGTTGAAACTATTCTTTTCTATTGGAACGATTATGGTTAGTAGTAACAGACAACAGCGGAGTACCGATAATTTTATGAGTGGAACTAATTTTTAACTAGCTTTCATATCTTGCAAGCGAAAAATATTCGAAGAAAATATATTATTTTCAGACGATTGTAAAATTAACTATTTTGTAGTGAAAAACAAATATGGATCAGTAATTGTTTGATTTGTCACGAAAGTGCTGTATTTAAAAAATACCAATAAACAGGAATCGTTCAATGACACTTTCCCTCGAAGATCTCTTTCAAGAGGTGATAAATAGGCTTTTTTTAATTATCTTTGCAAGAGCAACAAAAAGTTTTGTCGGTGGTAATATCACTGCGGTAAGAAAGACATCCTATGAAGTTTGTTATATTATTGGTAATCATATGAAACCGTTTACTGATGCAGAAAATGTAAAGGAGTGTTTCTTAAATGCTTCTAATTCAGTGTTAGTGACAAAAATATAAAATATAAAAAAAAATAACAAAAAACGCAAAACAGGAATAATATTTTAATCAAATTTCCATATTTTAAACTTCCAATGTTATCCTGGTCTTAAAGTATTTCTCCCATGGGACATGTCCATAGGGGGGGATAGCAAGTGCCTCAATGAGTGAGTGAGTGAGGGAATATTAACGTCGCACTGTTCAGCTGCAAGAGGGCTTTTGGGGATGGACCTTGCAATTTTGATCCTTGGTCAAGTGACGAGGACGACACCTGAAGCTGGCACCTTCCTCTCCTAACTACCACACCACACCACACCAACGTGACGACGTTTGAGCTCTCGACAGATTTAACGTTCATCGCTCCCCTGCATGGCGACTCTTTATTGGAACTGGGCTCGAACTCGTGACAAGTCGGCCACGATCCGAAAAGCGCGTGCCAGACTTAAAACTTGTGTGAAGTCAGAAGGTGATCATTTTGAATAAAAGGGGCATACTGTTAAATTTAAATATAAATTAAAACCTTAAAACAATTTAGTTTTAATTTTCATTACAAGGTTTTTATTTTAACTCCTGTAAGAATGTATCAGGTAATTTACCAGGCTTCAATTAATGCGCATGAGCTTTTTATGTTTGTAAATCCTTATTACAATCAACATAAGCTGCATGATGGATGTCTTTTTCTAAGGAAATTTGGAAAGTAGCTGATTGAAATTCACATATAAATACTAGAATGATAAAGAAATATCCCAGTAACTATAATGTATTAGCAACTGTAACAAATAATGAACATCTAAAAGAAGAGAGTGCAAATAATGTGGCCTAAAAAGGTCAAAATGCGCCAGCGAATTGTGCTTCATGCCTTTTTTTGTCAAGATACTCTAAATATGTACTTTAAATCATGTTCCTCACAAAAATACAAGTAATATAAAAAAATAGTTTTTAAGTCAATTCCTACTTAGATCAACAACGAAAATTTTTGTTTTAGCTGCTTTTTATTAAATAGTTACAATTAATGTAAATATGTATATACATAGAACAGAATCACAACATTAAGAGGTAATTAGTTTTTTTAAATTATCATTAAAGTATCGTATTGTCTTTTTAATTTCAGTCCAACTGAATGCTTTAACACGTGAGAAAAAAACCTTTTCAAGTTTTGACACAAGTCGCCAAAAGGGTCGCTAAGTCGCCAACGTGGCTGCATTTGTAATTCTTTAAATAATTAGTTTTAATCCATTAATTTTTATTAATTATAATTAAATTATTGTATTGTCATCCAAAATGATCCTGTATATAAAATTTCAGCTCAATTCAGCGCTTTAAAATGTATTTTATTAACGATTGAAAATTCCACCAAGATAAATAAATAAATATACAAATATATAAATAAATAAATAAATAAATATATAGACAGTGCGAGCTAATAGTAGTAATGGGCTTGATTCATGAAGTCACATGATAAAAACAAACACGTGTTTTCTATTGAATTCAAAACAAACATTAAACTAATTGTACTTGTTCTATTTGTAAAACTGAGATAAAATTTCAAATTTCATATTTGGGTAAAGATGTTTAAATGTTAGGGGAAAAAAATTTCTTCAAAAAGATCTTTTTAAATTAAAAAAAAAGTCGCATTTTATGTTTATACTTTTAAATAAAATGCATTTTGTAAGCATATGTACTTTTTAAGATAAAGTTTCTGCAAAGAGCAAAACTTGGCAACACTGGAACGCATGAACTGATTAGTTGGAAACACAAGATAGTTTTTATCGTGTGACTATGACGTCACATGAGTTTTTGAATTGATTGGCTAGAATCACGTGGCTTTCACTATCATGTGACTATGACGTCAGATGAATTAACCTCATTGAATAACATCGATATTAAGAATTTAACGTGATAAATATGCAAGTATAAAAATTTCATCTCTCTTCTGTAGTATTAAACTCATTCACACTACTCGTATAAACAAGAAGTGGAACGGAGATAGCGTGGTGAAGATCTAAAACAAAAAAAAGATGCAGATAGGAATATTAGATATAAACCTTATTGTTAGTGTTAATAAAAGAAAATAGGAAACATTAGTGTAAAGTAATTTTTATAAAGTAGAAAAATAACTATAAATATATCAAACTCCTAGTTTACTTATTCCCTACGAGTAAGCATGGTACAGAAAGGTTAAAACTTTTCACCCTGAAAGTTTCCTGGGAGGAGGAATGGAAGTCGCCCCCGCTGTGAGGGGGAGCTTTGGCATAGCAATAATAATAACGCCCACGTCCCTGCAAAATTCTGCTCCCTCTTTTTCCGGGTGTTTGCATCTGGTATTTAATTAAAACCAAGCTTATTAATTTGGCAATGTATTTCTTCATGCATTACTTTTGACTCCATATAACAATTCCCTTTTCTATTTTGATTTTCATATTTCGTAAAATAGTTCAGTTTGATTATCATTTTTATATAAGACTTTTATACAAATAAGTTTAACTGTGTTGTTACTTATCCCACCCGATCGACACTAACATCATATCGGGGCCCACGAAATACATCGTGGCATCTCAATTATAAGTTCTTTTATATTTATGAAGATTTACAACTGTTCAGGGAACACAGTGGTTATTACTTTATTTTTACATTATAAAAATGTTTATCATTTCAGAAAGCCGAAAATAACTGTAAAATACCTCAAAAATTATCTCTAATCCATTTTCACAGTAACGTAATTGATTCTATATTTTAAGTACGATTTTTTTTAGGATGTCACGAAAAGAATTGCTATTTTAAGTGAATGAGGAAATTCACTTTAACTCAGTGCTTCTCAAACTTTCAATACTCGCGACCCAATATTCAATCATCATTTTCATCGCGCCCCCCTCCATACAATAACATTGTATTGATTTCAATAATACTATACTTTTACACTAAAGCTACAGTACGACTTTAACCTCTTATGTGCCACCGACGTATATAAACGTCTCGCTCAGCCAAAGCATTAATCTTCTGGACGTATATATACGTCTTTCCAAAGTATGATCTTTTTTGTGCACTGCTATCCATAAAATTATTCCTAAGGCTTTGGAACACAATAAAAGGACTTTGACAGTCTTTGAAAAGGATTTACTTATTTCAGAATATTTTGTGTGTGTGCTTATTTATTCCTTTTCTCTCTCTCCCCCAAATAAACATCAAAATACGCGCGTGTACGTGGAAAACCCTGACATTGGGGACCAAACCGCGTAACTTTTAATCGGCAGTTAAGGAATTAATTATAAACCGTACAAATCATCAAAATAAGTGTTAATACAAGCCCATGGGGTCACCGGTAATTAGCAAGCTTGTTCTTAACTTAGTGTTGTTAAATTAATAATAAAATACATCGTACAGTACAGATACTTTTATAATTGTATTATATCAGTGTAAATGTGTATTTTATATTTTATTATGTCAGAAAGTATTTTGTTTGCTTACTTTCAGTAAATTAATAATGTTTTGAATAATCTTTAGTTTTCAACTTTTCAATATGCTCGCGCCCCCCTTGTAGAGTTATCACGCCCCTCAAGGGGGGCGCGCCCCACAGTTTGAGAAACTCTGCTTTAACTCATATTACGTACATTTATTCGTTACAATACAGTAATTCACATTGTGTTTAGTTTCAATTGCGAAAACATCTTATGATTTAGATTCATTTAAAGAAATAAAGCAAAATATCACTAAGATAGTTATTTATTTTCACGTTTTGACATTAAAACGAAAAATATTTACAAAAATATAAAAAAAAGAGCCATTTATACAGCAGGGGAAAAATAAGGCAAAAAATAATCGAATCCAACAGAAGCGAAACATTTCTTAAAAGTACCGAAAAATGACTAAATAAAGTTTGTTTATTTTTGAATGACCTTATTAAAAACCCATAAAAGCTTATCATTTATACATTATAAACATAGAATGCTTTTAATTAGGATATGACTGTATCTAAGTACAAAACACGTGCTTAAGATTTTGAAAAATGTTTTCACTTATCTCATATATCAAAACAACGAGATCATCAATTATTTTTGTTTACTCCTGAGAAAACGTTTCTCATTTATCTGAAAAGTGCTATCATTGAAGCGAAAAAAAGTAATAAAAAGCAAATATGGACACTAATGTAGTTTTAAAAACATTATCAGCAAATATTTCTTTCAATCAATTAAAGAAAAAGTTCGTAACAAAGATTTTATAAGGAAATCGTTTCTCTCAAAATACCATAAATGTTAATAATATTACAGTAATAGTCAATTTCAATCATTAATTACATCAAGCATAGCTTTTAGTTTTTATTAATGTGTAATATTCGACTTTTCAGCATTATTGAAATATACCAAAGGTACTTTTCATTTGATACTTACACTTTGCTATTCAATTAGATTATTTTTTCTTTTTAGTGCAATTTAGATTAGAACTACTTGAGAAAAAAAATGGTAGAAATTAATTTTTCATTATTCAATTTACTTTCCAAAGAGCAAATAAAATACCCTAAATTATTTATTTCCCCCCACTTATTTGCAGTTTGTTTTCGTATTGAACCGAATCAAATCTTATTTTTATCCCAAACACTACCGTAGACATGATGTGATGACAATCGATCTAGAAATAAGTCTGTTTATATACAAGGAAGGCCACTATCAAATTTCCACGACAGCAGGTGGTGATGAAAACATAACTTTTTCCCTCAAAGAGCTTAACTCACTTAATGCTTGATACCGACAGGTGGCAGTACAGTGATAGTGTACGGGTACTTTTCAGTACTTTCATCTTCCGTCAGGTGGCGCTTGAAAGAAACACCTCCCTCTCGGTGAGGTCGGATCGGATAGTTCGGCAGAGCAGCTCTTCGGCATCGCGAGGAGCGTATGCATGTCCCCGGATAGTGGGTACTGTTGACGCTGTTGCCCTGGCGGGTCCTGACGACCTCAGGTCGGTCATATTTTGTTACTTATTATTTACTTATTAATTGCATTAAATTTTCATATAACGGAGTTAATGGGTTGTTAAAACGAATGTTTTGTTTTTGCAAAAGATAAAAAGTTTTATTTTGTTTAAAAAGTTAGAAAAGTTTTTTGATGTAAGAAAGTTAATAGTATGCAATGAATTTTATTGCTATGATTGTAAATTTTTTTTATTTAAATATTTTTTTAAATTTATAGTATAAAAATTAAAATAATAATTTAAGAGAAATTCTACAAGTTGCGCTTTTATTCTCACTATGGGCATGAAGCCAAATACAGTGTTTGTAAACATATCTGAATATTCGGGCCGATGAAAATTTTTTTGGTAGAAATAACTGTGAAAAAATGAAACCTTTTTCACTCATTTTTTTTTTTTAAAGTAATGAAGTACAAGCAGTGCAAAATGTGAAATTTTTTTTTCAATTATGCACATAGTGAAAAGTGTACATTTCAGCAAAGCAAACTAAATATTTTTTTAAATTCCACGTTTGTCTAAAATGGTGTACTTTTTATAAAAAGTGGAACTTTTATTATGAAAAGAATGTAATGAATTTCGCACCAGTTTAAGTTAGTTACAGTTTTTTAATGTATATTATTTTAGAGCACATTTTTAAAATTATTCATTTAATAAATAAAACAAGTGAATATGTCATTTTACGTCTTGCATATGCGTTTTCTTACCATTAATAATACATGCTGTTATATAAATATTTCATTTCGATAAAAAAAAAAAAAACCCGATTGTGTTAAGTTTATAAATAAATAAAAAAAGTAATTATTTTGTTTTTAATATTATTTAAATACACGTAATTACAGTTTTTTTTTATCAGTGTAGATTTCTTTGGATATTAAGTAAATTTTAATACACATTTTAACATAGTTAACGGTGCTGCATATATAAGAATTTTACTTTGACCCCTAACTGTCATTTACTTAAAAGCACATGTATTTCTTTTGCAAGAATATTTTAATGTAATTGAATAACATTGCAGACAATTATTTCAGGTTTTATTATACTTGGCAATTTTGAATAGAATGATTGATTCTGAAACCACTGAAAGAAAAAATAAATTGAACTTTTTTTTCTTTCGATTTCAAGAGAAATGCATCAATAATCTTACAACGCTTAAGAAAAACTGTTTATCGATTGTTGAGGAGGTACCTGCGAAAAAATTGATTTAAGTAATGTATGGAGGGTGCTTTTTTATTTTTAAAGTAACTTTTCTCTCTACAGCGCTCTATGAGAATGAGGAATCAGTTATTTTTATTTTGCGTTTTAAACGTAATGCTTAGCGAAAATTTTTGGATATTTTGAAATTATATTAATAGGTGCAAGTGCTTCCGTCAAATGATTGAAATTTAAACAAAATTAAAAATTCTTCGCAAATCGATTCTGAAATTTTCTATTAAATGCTTGATTGAACAATGCATGATTTCTAAATGACATTACTATAAAAATATAGTTTTTGTTTGATTCGAAATATCATGTGAACAAAGTTAACTTAGTATTATAATTTACACGCACTATCCTTTTGTTATAGGTAGTATTTAATTTCTGTATTCTTCTTTTTAAATTATCGGTAGTGGACAGGTATTTTTTAAGCTGTTTTGTGATACTTATCATCAATTTTAATGTTGCCTTATAAAAGTTTAAAAATGAATAATAGAATTTCGTTTGGTGTTTAATGTAATATGCTTTTCTAGTTAATTGAAAATACTTTTTGTCTTTTTTTTTGCACTTATTATGAATGAACATTGCAGAATGTTTTGTTAAAAAAATCTTTTAGGTTATTTAACAATAAATAATTAATTTAATTATAAAAATGAGAAACTTTTTTACTTCTTTTAAATATTTTGTTTCTTGGTTTGAAATTAAGCTTTATCTGTAATGTAATTATTTAGCAATAAGTACTCTCTATAAGCAATACATACAATATATTCCAGTGCAATTATATAAGCACCAAATAATTTAATGAAGCGTCATTGACTACCATTAATTATTAATTATACTGTACTACAGTAAAATACTCGTGTAATGAATTTTATTTTTTTGAATATTCCTTATATTAAGTGACCAATCGTCCTTCTTTAGGGAAGACAGTCCTCCTTTTACAGGTTCTGTCCATTTTAAAAATGTGTCCTCCTTTTTGTCCTCCTTTTCAATACTTTAAAACTGATCTGTTAATCTCCGTATTCAGAGATGAACCAAGCATGTTTCCAAAATGTCGAAGAATGGTCTGAAACAAATATCGCAGGAAATAACAGTTTTCAATGGTATTTTTTGACCTGGTCTCAAGTAAAGTGAGCAGATATAGAACATTACGTTGAGTTTTTATCGAAAGAAATGCCTGATATTAAAATTGATGACAATTGTCTGTTTGAAGTAGAAAGAAGACTGAATGTATATTTAAATTCTAATAAATTAGAACAATTGGAAAATCAACATGCTGAGAAATTGGTAAAAGATGGGTGAAGTTATTTAAACCATTTCAAAAATGAACACATTCCATATGAAAATGTAATTATTCTTGTTGAATTTACGCTGCGCTGCCCTGGAACTAAGACAGCAGTCGAAAGAGTTTTTTTTCAGTTGGTAATGATTTTTGCGAAGTGACTAGTGAGGAATCAAAATTGAATGTTAATATTTTAGCTACAGTGCTTACCGTTAAACTCAGTATGAAGGATATTTTTTGCTCGAATTTTCCAATATATTAGAAAATTATATGTTGACAAAAAAAAAGTCATTCAATGGAACAATACTCTTTTAAGATAATAATTAAAAAGAATGTAAGCGTAATTAGCGTATTTTTGTTTGAATAAATAGAACGTTTCATATATTTAAGTTGTAATTTTTTCTTGAATTTTTCGTCCTCTTTTTTCATTGTAAAAAAATGGTTACCTTGCTTATACATTTTATGATTGAATATCACATATGTAAGGATTTTCACTCATTTGCCAATACAGTACTTCACTGATGCATCGAATGGGATGTGTGCTAATTTTTTTACTGTATTGAGATGATTCCAATTCCGTCTGTTGTAAAAATTTAAATAACAGATTTTTTAACATGTTTTTAGAAGATTGGTATACCAATAAGGTATTATACAAATTTTAATAATTTGTTTTACATCTTTTGTGTCATCGAAGGAGTCTTTATAACTAAATAATATAATTAATTTAAAGATAGCCATAAAGTAATGTGATCAGGCTTGATATGTGATAGATCGTTTTGGTATCATCTCTATTGACGAGATTGATCTTGACCTTGAAAACTTTATTCTTTATTGTCTGCACATGTTATTTCTTTGTACGAGAGTATAACGAAATAGTTTTATAAATCGCTATTCACGTTTAAATGATTCTGAAACGCTGACAATTTAAATAAATAAAATTCTTTCTAATCGGCCTTGCGAGTTTGGATAGTTTTTTGTGTGTTTTTTGAGACTGTCTAATGCACAATATGCGTGATATTCATTTCATTGCAAAGAATTCAAATTTCGTCTGGAAACTTAGGGTATGATGACAAAAGAAAACGGCAAGTTCACAAATGACATAGAAATGA
>BMAV01009565.1:57569-70194 GCA_019973955.1 Trichonephila inaurata madagascariensis | reverse complement strand
TATATATATATATATATATATATATATATATATATATATATATATATGGAAAGTTTGAACTAATAATAGGAATTGAAAAACAAGAATCTTATAGATTTCAATTTTTATTTTATTAAAGTACTCTGGTATAGGCACAGAACACGACAGAAAATTATTTTCATCATTACTTACATATTCAAAAAATGTTGTACGTACGAATTTATCCGCTGAAGTTATACACATATGTGTCATTATTTTTTGGCATCAAAGTTTGAAGATCGTTGGAAAACTCCTTTTTTTTGACCTTATGACACACACACCACTTCATTCCATCAAAACCTAACCTAACTACAAGCTGAACTTTGGGTGTGTCTATAAATGTCATCTTTTAGGTAATATGTTTGAGCTTGTCACAGAAACTCTACATTAATTATCAGAGAATGTTATCGTACAAAAAATCGGTTAATCTTCTTCACAGAAGAGTTTTTAGGACCCTTTAACCGATGGAATGAGAAATTCAACTTCTGGAAACACATTACTCTTTCTTTTAATAATTCTTTATGTATTACTTCTTTTAGTAATTCATCAGATATAAATATTTTGCTTTAAATAAAAGTGTAATGAAAATTTGTAGTTTAAAATGTTTAACTTCAATGTTAACTAAAATGTATTACTTCTTTTAGTAATTCATCAGATATAAATATTTTGCGTTAAATAAAAGGGTAATGAAAATTTGTATTTTAAAATGTTTAATTTGTGTGCAAAATAGTATTATAAGTTTTTATATTATAGTGAAAGCGTTTAGTTCTTCAAGAGATATGTATATATAAATTCCTTCATATCTAACTCAAGTAACTGAGTAACTGACAACTTTTTCGGAAACATAAAATGCTATTGTGTTGGGATTTAATATTTTGTTGTACACCTACTGTTTCGGAAATAGCATACCAATTCAGATTTTAAATATTTATGTTTTGTATATAGTTACAGGCCATTAAAGATTTCAGACACATTCAAATTAGGAAAGTAAAATCTTAATCGTGACTCAAGTCATTTATAGACTTTACATTTAAGGGAAAAAAAATTATGTATATAGAATATTCCTATTTAATTATTGCCAAAGGCCTTATTATACGAACGCGGGCAAATTAAGTGGTTTGAATAAATATTTGCAATTTTTAAAAAATCTGAATTTTTTTCTATTGACTAGTTATAAAAAACAAAATTCCATTTTTATAGTTCTATTCTAAAATTATTTAAACTTCGAAAATTCAAAGTAAATTTCACAGGCTATTTCTCTCTTATGTTCTTAAGCATCTGCTGCTAGAATTCAAAATAACAAGAAAATTGAAAGAGTTCTTTGAATAATATTATAATTCATTTGTACTTTTGTGAAAAAATAACTATGATAAAAACTTTATGTAGAGTAATCGATGCTTAAAACTTTAAGCTGGGCATACATTTAATTGCTGCGTGGTTGGATGTTGAAACTCAATTCCTAAGATTCACCTTTCTTATTAATGACAAAGACTGCATGTTAAAAACAATCGGTTCCCAAAAGTCTTTTCATTGTATGGAGTGTAAGTTCAGAAACCGTCCCTATATCATGCGGGAGCCGTGATAGGCTGAACGATCAATCACTGACTTAGAAGAGGTCTTCTCAAACTTCTTTCACTCTTGATTTCTTGCATCCGAAGAAAATATTTCTCCTCTTCAGTTATTAAGGTATACAGATTATGAGAGAATACGATTTAAAATATTTACTGGAAATTAAAGGGAAAGAATTGTTTTTAAAAAAGTTTAGTAGTATATACATACGGATATAAACTAACCATTCATTAAATACAAAACGAAAGATATTCACAATGGCAAGTGAAAATCCATTTGGATACTCAAGGCAAGAAGATCAAGATTTATGTCGTACAAAATTTTAAAATGTATGCTCAGTGCTGTTTCAGAAAATGGTGGAAGCTCATTCTTAATCTGAAATTAAAATGAATGTATCAAATTTATTGGGAACTTTGAACTTTCAAAAAGTATGTCACGGTACGTTTTTCTCATGTTGGTTGAAGTAAAGATAACACGCTTGATTCCCGGTGGGATCCGAATGCAGCATTGGGCAAAAGTCATTGAATCCAACTTGATGTGAGTACCACATATACAAGATTTGTTCTGATTTATTTTTAATACGTTTGACTTTAGAAATGAGTATGCAATATGCAGAAAAGACAAACTAAAGGGCAAGAACCAATTTGAATTTATCTGAATGAAATGCAACCCTTCGGACTTGACAAAATGTAAATCTTTAATCTTGAACCTTAATAGTGGCTACGAGAATGTGTTTGTGGCACGAATCAATGTACTAATATAGTTAACACAGTGTTTCTCAAACTGTGGGGTGCTCCCCTCTAGGGGGGCGTGATATCATCGTAAAAAGGGGGGGGGGGAGCTTATTGAAAAGTCTAAAGTAAAAGATTTAAAATTAGTATTAATTTACTCTGAAAGGAAGTAAAACAAAATTCATTCTTACATAATAAAAAATTAAATGCCCATTCACACTGATATAATATACATATAAATCTATCAGTACTTCACAATGTTTTTGATAGTTAATTTATCAATATTAAATTAAAAACAAGTTTAATAATTACTAGTGCCTTTCGTGGGCTTGTCATGAACAAAATGTAATACTTATATTTTGATAGTTTGTAATTAATGTTGTATTGTAGCTTTAGCGTCTAAGTATATTTTTATTGTATTCAAGGCATTATTATTGTTTGGAGGGGGGCGATGAAAATTATGATTGAAAATTGGGTCGCAGTTATCGAAAGTTTGAGAAGCACTGAGTTAACAAGCATCTACAATGGGCTTAATTCATGTGACGTCATAGTCACATGAAAATGATAACCACGCGATTCTAGCCAATCAGTTCAAAACTCATGTGACGTCATAGTCACACGATAAAAGCTATGATGTGTTTCCAGCTAATCAGTTCACACGCTTCGTTGTTGCCACCTTTTGCTCTTTGCAGATACTTTCTCTTAAAAAGTACATTGTATACAAAATTTATTTTATTTAAAAATATAAGGAAAAAATAAAATAACATTTTTTTATTAAATTTTAAAAAAGCTTTTTGAAGAAATATTTTTTTAATAACATTTGAACACCTTTACCCTATTATGAAATTTGAAATTTTATTAAGTTTTACAAATATAACAACAAGTACAATTAGGTTAACATCTGTTTTGAATTCAATGGAGAACACGTGTTTGTCTATATCATGTGACCGTCATGAATGGAGGTCATTATCTGTAATCATCCACTATCATTTGTAATCGGGTGTTTCGTTGACTATTTATACGTTATTTGGTAGTGATGTGTTCACTCGTTTGTAGAGCTTGTTCTATCTTAAAGTGCCAATTTGGCTGGAAGGAAGGAGCCCGAAATAGAGAGGGTAGACCTCACGGATAGCCCATTGTTACAAATATACCAATTGATAATTCGAAAAATTATTCTTGTGTATTCAGTGTTTAAGTATTAACAATGTGTAGAATTATTTTAACGAAGAATTGCACACTTGGAAAAGTTGTTTTCAAAGATAAAAACATGGATATTGTAAATTTTGTTGGAGTTTTTAAAATCCTAAATTTATTTACGCTCGTCTATCGGAGAGTCCGAATCACTTCTCGAAGATTATATATTTAAGATACTGATATATTTGTCTGCATAAAAGTTTTCTCATCGTGAGGTATGAACGAAGGAAAAGTGTTGTATGAAACTGTTATTATTATTTCTAACTGTTTTTGCGAATAGTGGATGTCATCGTATATATAGCCAATTGTGTAGTTGTAGAAAGAAATTCGGACGAATTAAAATTTAATCTCTTTATAGATCAACAACTAACCCTTTTAGGAAGAACTCGACCGGGCTTCACTTCTTCATAAAAAATTTTTCTTTGCCTTAGACAAGAAAGGGATTAAATAAATAAATAAAAATAGCAAATACTCTATTTAAAATTGGTATCTGCAATCCTTATATTCTATGGGTTCCTCTTGAGTTGAGTTGAGTTGAGTTTGGTGTTTTATGGTGCAAGAGCCAGTTTTGTCTATACTGTGCCAAACATTCATAGGTCTGTGATCTGGACGGGAAGAGAAGAAAAGAAGAAATTGAATGACAAAATGGAGGGTCGAAAATAGAGAAGGATCACTGGGGTACCCCGGGGTCGAGGGTTCCTCTTGAAGATATGTTGAGAGAAGAGTCATATACAATTTGTCTATCTTTCCCAATTTCTATATAACTTGACGTGAGAAAGGACGCTTTTATATTCTTTGTGGCTTATTTTGATCACCTTGCATTTATTACGTGCACTGTTACCCAATACACTTTAATACTTTTGAGACCCGATATCGATCTTACCAATTAAGAGAAATATATCTTTTAATTCGCCAATGCCAATATAATTAAAGTTATATATTTACCGTCTATCAGGCATGTGGCGTGCACTTTTAACGCAAAAATACCCAATAAAAAAAAATTTAAGGATGCGAATTATACGTCGGATATAAAAAAATGATAGCTTTAAAAATAAAGAAAAGATAAGGATAAAAAAAATTAGATTTGTATAGGTATCTTGTTAGATAAACGAATTTTTTTTGAAATAATTTTTATTGTGTCAGGTTTAATTTTATTCTATGTTTTAATTATCTCCTCACACACTATTTCAGGAGATATGAGCATGTGCACTTTAGATTTCGTCGTAAAAAATAAATGCGCTTTATACGGTGAATACACCTAAAAATTAAAAAAATGCATATTTCAAGTATAGGTGCGCGTTATACGCCGAAACATAGGTATGTATAAATTACTTAAGCATATTCGCAAACTTATGCAATTCTCGATTCTGATATTTAAGAGAAAATATATGATTAAAAAATTCTTATGCAATTAAGGTATCCGACTACGTTCGGAACCGTGATTTTGCAAAAGCGTGTAAATGGATAATATTTATGATATTTAGTGTCACTTAGATTAGAAAATGTATATAAAATTGTTTTAAGAATAGTATTACAGTAAAAAAAAATATTTAAGTACAATATTTTGACAAAAATGAACATAGAATGACCCATTTTCAAAATATTCTCCTTTTGTGAAAAATGCTTCTATTATATAATAATATTTTGCCTGTATATAGCTCAAACCTCTGTACACAGGCTCAACTAGAATTTTTGAAATATACAACTTAGAAGTGGGTTTATCCATGTTCTACGACAACAGAGGGGAGAAATTTTAAGAAAAAAACGTCGATAATTGTTTCAATTAGTTGTAACTCTGAAAATAATGTGAAATTTTCCAAATTCATAGTTGAGTCTCTGTACAGAGGTCTGAGCTATATACAGACAAAATATTATTGTAAAAGAAGCATTTTTAACAAAAGGAGAACATTTGGAAAAAAGGTTATTCTAAGTTAATTTTTTCCCAAAATATTGTATTTAAATAATTGGTTTTTTGTCAAAATGTCCTTAAAACAATTTTATACATGTATTCTAATCTAAGTGACACTAAATATCACGAAAATTATCCATTTATGCGCTTTTTTAAAATCACTGTTCCCCTAACGTAGTCGGATACCTTAATGAGAAACGAATATTTGGACTTCTTATCCCGTAAGCTTACTGGAAACACGAAACTTATTCTATTTTATGTTATAATAATATTACTCGACTTCAAGAAAATATTTTACTATGATATATCTACTAAAATATTTGAATGAATTATTTATCCGCCAATGTTTTCATAAATGAGTACGAACAGCCTTAAATCTATTTATTGTACCAACAAAATGGACACATACCTTTCTCTGTCCATAGTGATAAATAGCTCCATATCAACGTTGATAAATAAGGTTTCCTTCTGGGAGTTTGGTAAAGGTCTTCACTTTCATGGAGCCAAATAACTTTTACTCAACCTGACCAACCAAATCTCAGTAGAACGATTTGTATGACAGAAAAAAGAATTACACTAGGCCGTTTGTACCATTAGTTAAGCGAAAAGATTGTACTGGAGTTGACTGTAGAAGTAAATGAGAAGCCTGAGAAAGATTAACCGAGAAAGTAAAATAATCGAATTTGCTTCTGGAAATTTTTAAACATCTCAGCTTCATGTATTTCAGTAATGCAGAATAAAGAGAAAGATAGAAAATATTAATTTCATAAAATAATCTTTTAAATTCTCAGGGAGTAGATTTGCGTTTAAAATGTTAAAAAGTTAGTTTTGTTTTAAGACTGAAGCAAACTTTGCTATCTAGTTCCTAGAAGAGGATAATCATTTTCAAAACATTTTAGGTAGAATGGCTTTAGGTCTTTTGATTGATAAACTTGGAGGTTTTATATTTTTTTCATATGATTAAAGAAAATGTACGGGTATTTCATTAAAAAAAGTTAAATTTTTTTATAACATAGGACTTTTTATTTGTTTATGTTTTATAACATAATATGATTTAATACGTCATTAATAAAGCTATTTTCAATCTAGACCAGGGGTGTCTAACCCAAATGACCTTGCAGGTCACTTTGGAAAAACATTATAATCTCGCGGACCACACATAAAAATACGTACCTTTATATCAGATTTGGAAACAAAAAAAACATTTATTGGAGCGAAAATTTAAAACGGAATGAGTTATTATTGTTTTCATTATTCTTCATGTATACAGACATAGATAATATAATAATGTTTATGTAATATAATAATGCAATGATCAAATAATGTTTGAAATATTACAGTTGCCATTTTCTTGAAAATTACGGTGTTCCTATTGAATTGATCTTTCGTTACTCATTGTTGAAATTTGATAGTGCTGTCATTCGCAAAAGATTAAGTATACATTGTCCTTTACCTTGTGATATGGTCGATCTTTGTCGACCATATCGTGGGGTTTCAGCGTAAGTTAGAGGTATGGGATTCTCGAAATGATGAGACATTTTAGAATTCTTAATATGACTTTTATTAAGAGTTTAACTTAAATTACTTATATATCAAACAAACTTATATTAAGTGAGAATAAACCAAAACACGTAGCCGTAGTTAACACAGATTGCGCAATTGGATCACTTATCTATATAATTATATTATATCCGCCTACTCTGAATCCTAATAATATATTCGCATTCAGAATATAATCTTCCTACCTTGAATTCTAAGCAATGGTCCAATCCACTTCAGATATTTATCTAGGCTCGAGTACAATGGTATGCACCTTGAATTAATGGCGAGATTTCCGTGATTCTTGGGTAGGCTGTCAATTTACGCTTCTACCTTTTCTGAACTGAACTTTCTCTAAATTGCCATCGCGCTTACTAAAACTTCTGTCCTTTTAAAGGTTATCTTATTTGCATCTATCCTTCGTTTCACTTCTTGGATTTGGATTTGAAAAGATTTGCCATTAATCGTGGCCGTCAAAGAACACAGAGGTTATGTTAGAGAAAGGACGCGTGAGCCGTCACAACCTTAACCGTCCTGAATGTTTTTTTTAAACTTTAAAAAACATATCTGCCTTTTGCGTTTTGGGCACTCCAAACAGAAAACGAGGAGAAACGAAAGTCGCACACACAGAGAATCCTGTACCATCCATAGTAAAGGATAGGCATAATGTAATTCGAAGTTTATTAAAAAAATAATTTACTATAGTAAAATCAAATGTAACTGTTTGATAAAAAAAACTATTTTAATCTGAAGGACATTTCTATGACCAAAAAGGATTTATTTTAAAACAAGAACAGGTAACAGGCAAATACATTGCATATATATAGAGAAAAAACTTTAAAAATCTGATACATCAAAATTTTTTAAAAAAGAGTCGGTGGGACGGAACTTACGGACTGGCGAGCTATATGCAGCCCGCGGGCCGCGTGTTGGACACCTCTGATCTAGACGATATCAAAGGCTAGTGTGAAACATTTAAACCATTGTGTTTGCCTTCTATATAGGAAGGCTAATAAATTTTCTTAAATAATTTTAACAGTTCTTAAAGGACGATTTGTTCTCAAATAAAATTATCATGCATTTTTCACGTATAAGTAAACTAGATTTTAATATTTGGTTTGTAATAACCCTTTGTTTAGACCCCTCCCATATTGATAACAGAAAGACTTATACTCCCTGTAGCCTGTAGAGCAATATTCAGTGATGAACAAGCTTCAGTACTATAATGATGTACGAGCATGTGTTCCAAACCTTTTAATTCTGTCCTTAATGTCTGTTTTCTAGTTATATATGAAAAATGTTTGTTTTGTTTAATAAACGTGAATTAATTAACTAGGGGACTTAGTTCAAATCCCCTTACCCGCTTATCCCTTTATTATACAGTGGGTCACCCTTTATGGTTTTATTTATGACATCAGGAAAAATAAAAAAATTCTAGACAAGAAAAAAATTTTTCTTTCGCAATTTGTTTTTTTATCATTATAATCAGTTATTTTTTTTTTTTTTAAAGAATTAATTTTAAAATAAAAGATTTTATTCAATTGCTCGGCAATAAAGAATCTCAAATTGAAAGCCTAGTGATTTACAGAGGTAGAAAATAGCATGGATAACCATTCTAGAGAAAAGTCGTTCTTTAGTCTGGAGATTTTCCAGACATTTTCGATGTTACATTATTTTTTCCTTACTAGACCATTGTAAATAAAAAAAAAATAAAAACATTATTGAGCATTTCATCGAAACTGTTGTCGAAAATATATAATCATATTAAAGTTAATATATTTTTGTTGAAATGCTGTTATTAAAAATGTTTAACTATCAGTTTTTAATCTGATCACTAAGATTTAAACAAGAGATAGAAATAATTTTTGCTATACATTAATACATTTGAAAGAACACTATTACTTAAATTTGAAAGTTTTTATATCTTCGTCAATTACAGCAATTAGTAGAATAGTTTCCTGTTGGCAAATGGTTGTAGATTTAAGGTGCGATCCCATCAAAAATGTCATCTGTAATAATTTATTACTCATTAAACGGAACAATACCTCAAAAGTTAAAGCCTCAGTAGTTAAGACCGTTAGCTTGTTTTATTAGTGGTAATGTTGGAATCAAGTGGGGCTGTGGTAGCCCAGTGGTCAAAATATTGGATCATGGCATGCATGTCATGAGTTCGAGCCCAGTACCACTAAAGACACGCCGTGTAGGGCAACGATGCACGTCATAATCTCAAAGTGAATGTCGAAGGAGTAGGAGAGAGAAAGCAATGTTTTATAAGCAAATATGCGCTCTAGTCACTTATCTAACTCAACCTAATCTATCACTGATTCCTAACTTTAAATCTACTAATTCAACATAGTGGCCAAACACCCCTTTTAATATTTACATGCGAAAGTCAACTTTATTCAATCTCACCTGCGTAGCGAATGTAGCAGCTTCTATCTCCTTCTACTGCAATTACAAAACTCTGACTTTATATAATCGAACTAATCTGCATATCGCGGTTTCTTCTTGAGAGTGATGGCTGTGAATTAAACGCGAATGCTAGCCCAAAGATTCCCCAAGAGGATAAGTTAGAGGTCGCGTATTGATGCGTCACAACAATTCTCAAAACCTTATTTATGTATTCAGTTCACTATTTAATTGAATATAAATGTTAAGTTAGAGTGGCCACGTATATACATATATATTAGCAGGCATACACGCTCATAGCACCAGTGAATTAAAAAAATACTACAATGCAGATAGAAGGATAAAAAAAAAAGTTTAACAAGGTTAGAATTCAGGAAATATTTTGAAGAATTTTAAGTGTATTATTAATTAAACCCCATGGGAAGAAGGATTTATCAAATAAAGTAGCAAAATCGAATAAATAAATCCAACGAATTACCTGGTATTTCCTGGGTTCATTTTTCATAAGTATTATTTAAGTCAAACCAAAATATCTTTTACATCCCTGTGCGAGTCAATTTCCACAAAATCTGTTCTTTGCAGATTTCTACTTAATAAAAGAAACATGCCTGCCAAATTTTAAGTCTGTCAGTCAAATAGTTCTTGAGATCTCGTGAGGAGTGAGTCTCTTCCAGAGGAGGGTCGTTTCACACTCTCTTCCTAGATATTTCATGATGTTGTATGACTATGCACTGTTTTTTTAAGTTACTGATATATAAATCATAGCATTAAGCTTTCAATTATAGCCCTCACTACTTGATTTAAAAAGAACAGGGATTGAATTTCTTAAGCGGAAGCTCATTTATCCTTCATGCCAAAGTAACTCTCCTTTTCTCCTTGGGAGTCGATTTCCGCAAAACCCGTTTCGAGTTGATTTCTATTCAAAAAAAGAAGCATGACTGCCAAATTTCAAATCTGTTCGTCTAATAGTTCTGGAGATCTCTTGATGAGTGAGCGAGTCACTTTTCTTTTATATATAGATTTTATATTGAATTCTGCAACTGTATTTGTTTTGAATCCATCTGGAAGAAAAAAATAAAAAAACTACAACTTTTATTGAATTGAGTAGAGAAAAGAATATCAATTTACAAAAGATGTCACTGTATAAGTTATTTCCAATTTAAGAATGTATGGCTTCATTTTATATGTGCTTTATGTAGTTTTCTTAAATAAAATAAAAATGTAACTAATACTTTCTAATATCCCAAAATATTATTATAAGGCAACTCGATTAAAACTAATGGGGAAAATTGAGACCCAAATATCAAAAGTTGAGAAGTATTACAATAGACAGTATAAGTAAAATTAGCTTCGATAAACAATTAACTCTATAAAACTATTAAGCACTTCCTTAATTCCTGTCAAACTTCTTCCGCAGGCCGACGCGTTTCTCCTTGCTTCCACCAACTAACCAATCACACGTCAGGAGTCTCAAAAGTGTCGGTCCAAGTTTGTAAAACTTTTCTCCAATGCAATTACACATCATAAGAATCGATAGCTTTCCCTTCTGCTGTCAATCACTTGCATTGACTTGGCAAAAGGCGTGTCACACAGTCCCGATTATTCTTCTACCATCGAACAAAATTCGTTCGAATTTATCCGTCAATCGATGAATCGAACTTTTGACGAGACGGTGGCGATGGGAGAGCATGGTATGAAACAATTGCTTTTTTTGTACCCACGTCTGTCGTGGGGCATTTCAACCACCATCAAGCGAGTCCAATTTGCTGTATTTTACTCTTTATTCGTCTCGATATTTGCTTTTTTCTTATGCAGCTCCTATAGACTTTTGTTCCGAACGAAAGTTTCTTCAGATAAAATCCTGGAGAAGGGGCTCGAGGTTACTTGAGAAGATTGCTTCGAGATTAATGGTAAAGGATTTTAGATTTCTCGAATTAGAGTTGCATCACTTAAGGCCAAATGGTGCTCTTGTGTGATTTAAGATATGGGAAAGGTGTAATTTAAGGTTACTTTATTCTGAAGAATGTAGCCATTTTGTTTTATTTTATTTTGTCTTTTTGCTTAAGGTTTCATTATGTAGCAAAAGGTTTAGGATTTTATTTGAAGAAATATATTTAAAATATTAATTTTTTTCTGTGATATACAGTTGAGATAAATAAAAATAAATTGAATAATGAAATTCTTTGAGTTTTTATAAAATATTTTGAATGGAGGTTTAACAATTGCATCGATTTAATGCTCACCTAAAACGTTTTCAATGGAAAAAAAAAATATATGTTCTAGGTATTTTAATGTTTTATAAATAATATTCATTTCCATAAAGAGATTTAATTTTTATAGATAAAGAAAGTAGTAAAGAAAGACCACAATTATTTCAGAGACGTTCATGATGAAAAAATAAAAATTAGAAGTGAATTAAAATTTTTTCTAATAATATATATTTTTAATAAAGGAATTACACCAAAATTAATTTGTAAATAATAGCATGCTATGTGTTGAGAATCTGATTTAAGTAGCTTGCTTTCTTAAAGTCTCATTATGAAGCAAAAAGTTTTAAAAGATGGACAAACATTTTCAGACATTATAAAACGATTAAAATAATTTCTGGAATACTAATTTTTATGAGGTAAAATGTTTAATTATAAAGTAATAGTTTTTATATAGTACGCCATAGCAATAACATGTAATATTTTATACTTTCATCATGCTTAAAAAATTAAAGAAATAATGATTTTTTTTATGAAATTGTTGAAGAACTTACATTATTGTTTAGATTAAAAACTAGTTAACAATTGCACTTTAATAAAAAATTAAATTTTCGATAATAATTGTCGTGTCTCGCACTTACTTCCTAAACTACTTCTCAAATCAATCAGTTCAAACACACTTATCTTGATTATCACTACAATCAAACAAACACTGTCCGTCGTGTTAAAACACTCCCAAGAAACTCTATTCATGGTACTGCAAACCACGCACCATGCGTCGGTTCTCAATTAAATTAATTCGCTTTCCTTAACACCAAATCCCGGTCAAGCGCTCCAAGCTTCCAAAAACAAGGGACTTTCTGTTCCCTGATTGCCTCACTTGAGGGTCAATCCCCTTCTTCCTTCAAAACTGCCACCCCTCCGTAGGCGCGGCGAATTGCACCAAACATTGCATAATCCACCGCCAACAGTAGTCCAAACACTACAATAATAGTCTTAGTATATATGTGTGTATGTATATATATATATATATATATATATATATATAT